>JAJJMC010031261.1:2391547-2445003 GCA_023531435.1 Papaver californicum
ATATTCAACACGTGTCTTCCTATCTTTATAGACTTCTGTTGTCTCGACCATTAAAATAATTCGAGTAATTATTACTTTTACTTTCTCGATTATCAAGATAATAGAGTAATCGTTATTTTTACTTTCTCGATCTGTCATCATTTAATGCTGTTTTTTTTATTCGATGTAATCTAGCTTTCTCGATCATATGTGTCATTCATGCAATTTATTGTTCAGAGGCTTCGTGTCTTTTCGATATTTGATATCTTTAATATTGATTGTGTGATTCTCGCTCTTTTTTATTTGGTTGCTTCCTATCTCGATCTTCTTCCACGTGTCATGCTTCTTTTATTTACTAACACTATGTATCTAAGAAACTCCTCATCTACAATTATTTTCATGGTACTCGCATATGGATTCCAATAAAGCACCTCTTCTGTCACGCATTTACTCCTTCTTCTAGTCATTTTCTATATCAAGTTGGGGATCCATGGGATGGGATGGGACCATTTTATTTTCCATAAGAATTTATTTATTTATTTTTGACAAAACCAAGGGAGTTGCCAACTTATCGCTTGATCTTCCTCCCTTGTTTTACGTGTTTCACGTACAAATTTTGCTTTTGTGTAATTTATGGCAATGATTAAATAATTTTAGGGCTGCACATGGTAGCATTTGTTTGGTTTTTATTGAACTAGAATCGAAATCAATGAATTCGGTTGATTTCAAAACCAATATAGGTTTGGTTCGGAACCATTTGGATAACCGATAATATCAAACTTTTAAAAAAAAAATTGTTTCACCAAGTAACGATGCAGGATCTCTGAACCTTGAGCTATCTTTACAGTCATAATTACGAACACTAGAGTTAAATTTACATCCTTATTATAGAGGTCAAATGATTTTTGTATTATCTAATCGTCTCCTATTAAATTGACATCTTTTTGTTAAAGAATAACTCAATTCATCCTAATAGACGTTGATATATCAAGTTTAGATGACAAAACTCACATCTTAATTTGCTTATTAAAGTCAATTTTGTAGATTAGACTTAGGTTGTATTAGGTAGAGACGGAATACCTTGGTTACTTTTGAAGAACTGAAGACGAAGAGCTGAAGAACAAACGAAAACATCATCTTTCAACAAGAGGTTAGTAACTATTGAACGATTCATTTCTATATTTTTCACAGTCTTTCAGAGAAATCAGTAAAACAAAGTGTGTAATTATGTCTCTACTATGAGAAACTTGATCATTAGAGTTGATCAAAGCGTAAAGATTAACATGCATAAGTTGTGTTCTACAACTAACTGTATAGATCTTAAAGTATAACTTACAACATATTTACAGATTGTGGCATAAAACACTTAAGGATGTACTTATTACTTCTGAGTGCACTTTCAAGAAACTAGAATGATCTCTAATTTTTGTTGTTGTTCAAAAAACAAGTTCAAATACTTGTTTGAAAGCATGTTCAAAAGCAATTTCGAATGCATGTTTGAAATGAAGCTTGAACTAGATTTGGGTGGGTTATTTCCGAAAATATAAGATGCACATAAATGTTATTTTCCGAATTTGATTTTACCTTTGATATTCTTGGATTATATTAACAAAATAACTCATTTACATTTAAGACAAATATATTGTTATTCAAGGATATAATCTAGAATAGATGCCATATTAATATTTGAGATATTCCTCTAGATATACTTCTGTATATATCTACAAAGCTTGCATTCCATACTAGTTATATACAATTCACTGGGAAAGGAAATCACATAAAAATCTAAACTAAGTATAATATTGAAAATCAATCTCAAATATTAATCTCTTCCTAAGTTAGCAAAATGACAACCGTAGCTTTCATATGTTGTCACTGACTTCCTAACTTACATTCTTGACAGAATCAAGATGTAATCAAGATGTCGACATGATGTGAACATATTCTTGGGTGGAAGTGGGATCATGCTCTGGCAATTTCAATATTAGTCAAGATAGACAATTTAAGTCATTTAGAACGTTTTGTCTTGAGTGAAAAAAGAATGAGTCTGAACAGTAATATATGAAAGTTATAAGCTCATGTTCATGGCATTGCAACTTTCAACTCAACTTGAAAAACCATCGAAATCTTTCAATCAAAGTTAGAACAGAAATTCGAAAATACAAGTCTATATTCGGATCTACATTCAAATATGTATTCGGATATGCATTGTTGTATTCTAATATTAACATATTGTGTTCGAATATATTTTCGTATATACATTTAAACATGTGTTCAAGTATGCATTCAAACCATGTTTTTTGCAAACACGAGTCTAAACTAGAAAATCTAGTTTTTCGAAAGTTCAACACTAAGTAGTAACAAGTACTTCTTAGATGTTATGACATACTCATCGAAAATATAATAAACTATATTTTGAGATATCCATACAATAAGTTGTAGAACACAACTTATGTATATCATTTCTTCGACACTTTGATCGTCGTAATGATCAAGTCTTTCATACAAAATCCATAAGCACAATCTTTATAATATAAAGTTTCTTTGTAAGACTGTGGGAATGATGGAAATGGAATAATCATTCGCTTAGTTACTAACCTCTTGTTTCAAGGATGATGTTTTCGTTTGATCTTCAGTCTTCTTCTTAATTTCTTTAAAAGTAACTAAGGTATTTAATATCTACCTCAACAACCCAAGACTAACCTACGAAGTTAATCGACTTTAGTAAGCAATTCAAGCGGTGAATTTTGGTATATAAACTTCACAACCAGACTTGACATAACAACGCCTGTCGGAGTCAAAAGAATTATGCTCTAGTTGCAGGGATTAAATCATACAAAGAATAATATTCTAAAACAAAAGGATTTGAATAGCTTGATTTGTGAATTTAGATACGCTAATAATATAGACATAAATTATGAGTTGCCAGGAAAAATCAAAAACTTAAATCGAGGAGATTATGAACTCCAGTTCCAAAAGTCGTCTCTTATTTACTTGTTCATTCCATGTAACGAAAGTTCTACAGTTTTTACCTTAAAAACCTAAATCAAGGCTAGCTTAGATGTAACAATAAAAACTACTAAATCTTAAATAATGGTAAGTGCATAATTCATATGATTTAGTGTCAAATCCATACTAATATTTGTTATAATTATTGCATATTACTTTTTATGGTGTTTGTTTTCTATCTCATGTCTTGTATTAGGTGAATCATCTGAAATCAAAGAAATGGCTACGAAAGTGCTACGGAAACGGAGTCTACAAATAAATACCACGTGGAATTTATTCAAAACCCAACTTCTTCAACTCTACCTCGAAGATAATTGAAAGAAGAATCCAATGCAGAAAGAATGAGGTTATTCTGACATCGAACGAAGAAGTTATGGGAAAAACGAGATTTGAAGACTTGAGTCTACAGAGAGAAGTTCGGTTGATAATCATGCAGCTCGAAACAACCGAATGGTGTGGATTGTAAATGTGGTAAGAATAGGTTTCAAACTCCCGAACTTGTGAAGATTGATTTTAGATTCAAACTCTAATAATTAAACTACAAAAATCAAAACAAAGTTGGTATTAAGATTAAAGAGGCACTGAGACTCAGGATTCCACCATTAACCAATTAAAGTGATTCAGTCTAATCAATATTCATGCAATTCTTTACATTTAAAGTGATTCTAATATGTTGCAAAAGTATATTTTCAAAGCAAAAATTGTAAAATATTGAACATCAAAAACCCTAGGCTAAGCATGCTCTGTTAAAAGAAATCACAACTGTTTAATAAAAATCCTTAAATCAATTTTTAATCAAAGCAAATAATCATAAAATAAATTGCAAAAATTAATTAAAATAGAAATATACCACTTTTCTTGGAACAATGGCTTCCTATGTCGCCTCAGCAAAGGAGTTTAGCTCCTCATATTAATCACTTCCTCAAAATAATGGTCCATGGCTTTAAGTGTTTATAAATGATGAAAAAAGAGAAAAATAAAGAAAACAGTGAATTTGCAACGTTTATAGGCGTTAGAAACTCACTGTTACAGAGCAAGGCTAAAGATAAATGTTGCAAAGCTGAAGATATACGTTGCAAATGGATGAAGAAACTGTGGCTGGGAGGTTGAAGAAACCGTTTCCGTAGCCTCTGTTCTTCGTGTTCTTCAGTAGCAACAGAGAAAAAAATTTTGGATTGATTTTTGTGCATCCTCTTCGTCTCCTGAGCTCTCCCTAAACTCTCCCCCCTATAATCACCTCCAACACCCTTTATATACTCAACAGAACCTCCAAATATCGATTAATGGCCAAAAATCTTCATATTATTTTCTTTCCAAACTTCGGGAATTATTTCCCTGTTTATCTATTTCAGGCGCCTTCTTGCAGCTGCCACACTCCAACACATTCGAAACATGTTTCAGAAGGAGTAAAACTCTTTCTTAGCACACGCGATTTCCAAATATACAGAGGAAAATCCTGAGAATAACTCACTTGCCCTGTTTTACTCCAACTCGACAATTTTTAATCGAATCAAACACCCATACAAACTTTGTTTATCCCTTACAAGTCTAGCCCAATCAAAAAATGTGTTTGAATCCTTCTCAAAATCGATCCAGAAAAAAACTGGTTTTTAAAAGTTGATTTCTCACCAAAACTATTTTTCACGCATGGAGAACATGGAGTCCCCCTATCCATTCCTGGGGTGCATTTAGTATTCGAGTTCCCTTATCCAAAATGGGGGTCCCTTTAACAATTGTTCTCGGGGTGCCTTTACTAATTTTTAAGCCAATTTTTCCAAAAATGTTTATTTCCCAAAAACACATGTACACACATAAAGTAAAACAATTAGTACAAAAATGAGCATTAGCAATAAATAGAATTGAGACAAATTAGACAAAAAAATGTGTTTATCAAATACCCCCAAACTTATCGTTTGCTAGTCCTCGATAAAATCTAATCTAAAAATTCTAACTCACGGTCGCAGGCATCGCGATTACACATAGCATGTGCAACAAGCCATTAAACCCCTAGGTGTCCCTAGTGGACGAGTTTTTTCTCGTGAGGGTTTACAAGAGGTTTACCCACAAAACCTTTACTCCAAACTCTAGCTACTTGTGAATGATTGAGGGTAAACACTAAACAAGCTATTTAGTTGGCATACTAAATTCTTCGACTATGGGAATCATTACCCTATATGAGTCCAATTGATGTACACGAGTTTGCACTCAGCATACTAAAATTCATATATAAGAAAACAAAGCTCTATTTAGATAGTCGTTTAACCACGATACTCCGAAACAATCAAAGTTCAATCACAAGAATAGATTTAGAATATGGATATAGAGATGATGAAGTTTGCACATGTTGACTAAGGTTAACGGTGTTTCCCATATCTGTCTGAAGGTCGCCGCTAGGTGAATTCTAATAGATTGAGATACGTTCCCACTGGTCTTAATCCTTATACCAATATCGACTCAACTGGTATATACAAGGGTCCCAACGATCGATTTATTGAAAATAAAATAATTATCTTTATATTATTAAATGTACTGACAAAATGATTGGATCAATTTGAATCCAAGCGCATGCTCCTTATCAGCACCTTACATGATAGTTCTCATGGATCCTTCGTTCTACGCTTGCTTAGGCGACGAAGACAGGGAGAACACACACATATTTCTATGAAAGTGTCAATACTCGTTTTTTTAAATAATAATGGGGCTTGATCTCAAACACTCTACTTCATCCTGACGGTGATAACAATTCGATACTGGTGCCCCACCAAATCACTTAGAGAAACACAAAATTGCAAAAGTGAAAACAAAATGTGATATGGTTATGATGATTCCGAGATATGATGACGACTATCATGTTATTCCTAACACCTGATCTTTTTCCTTTTATGGATAAACCATTTAGATGGGTACACCAATTCCTATAGATAAGATATATGTTTCCATCTACCCAGAATGGTTAGTGTCACCCTGAATTGTTCACAAGTTTCTAAAGTTTGGAGTTTTATTATTTCAACTAAAAGTTTCCCCCTTACCCCCAAACTTAAACTTAACATTGTCCCCAATGTTTCAAAGTAAAGCGCAATACCAAAAATATAGGAAACTAGAGAAAACAGGTAAGTCAGAAAGACAGTACATGGGTGAAGCGTAACAATTCTTCTTTGGAGAAAAAGACAGAAAATAAAACAAAAACCTACAAAAACTTACTAATGTACAACAACATCCTTGATGGTCAATCAAGGAAAGCAAGGTCCTCCAGAGGGACCTCCTCAACATCAACTGGCTCTAAAAAGGGTTTAAATATCTAACCGTTAACTTCTGAAGAACTACTACCATTCAGTGTCTCAATCTCAATGGCACTATAAGGAACAACAATACGAACTATAAAAGGACCCGTCCACCGAGAGCGTAACTTCCCGGGGAATAGATGCAAACGGATATCATACATAAGAACTTTTTGACCTAGAGAAAATGACTTTCTTTATACGGGAAATGGTTCCTAACTTCTGGAAACGCTCACAAGTAACACTGTAACGGTGGGTGTCTTTAAACAACAAAGGCCAATAGAATGCACACTGCAATATGGCAGCGGTTTTCTTTGTATTAAAATGCCCCCCACAAGCATGATCATGACAAAAGGAAATAATACTGGAATGGTCACTCTCAGGTATACATCTCCTAATAATCTGGTCTGGACAATACTTAAATAGATAAGGATCGTCCCCAAAGAAATGCTTAACCTTGGCTAAAAACCTAGAACGATTTTGTTTACCCCAATGTTGGGGAATTCGACCAGTAACAAGATAGTTCACTATATTCGCATACCAAAGTAATCGGGAAACAAGGAAAAATTGTTCATCAGGAAAACTATCCCTCACATGAGGGGAATCATCAAGGGAATCAAAAACAAGCCTAGACAAGTGGTCCGCTACTATATTTTCTTCACCCTTTTTGTCTCTAATTTCTAGAGAAAATTCTTGTAACAAAAGAATCCATCTAATCAATCTAGGTTTGGTATCCTTCTTGGACAGAAGATACTTCAAAGCAGCATGATCAGTAAAGACTATGAATTTAGAAACTAAGAGATAGGATCTAAACTTGTCTAAGGAAAAAACAATGGCTAATGACTATGACTTTAGAAACTAAGAGATAGGATCTAAACTTAACAAGCAATAATGACTATGTCTAGATAATCGCCCTAGCATTTGGTCGGTGAAAGGAAGGGGAAAATGGTCCTTCCTTGTGACATTGTTCAATTTTCTATAGTCAATACAATCACGGCACCCCGTGATCACTCGGTTTGGGATTAACTCATTGTTATCATTCTGGACTACAATGATACCTGATTTCTTGGGAACAACCTGAACGGGGATGACCCACTTACTGTCTGAAATGGGGTAGATAATACCTGCATCGAACAACTTAAGTACCTAGAAGGTTTGGTGTCGTCCTCTAAATAAATCTGATGCATACAAACAATATGACTTATAACCTTAATATCTGCTAAGGTCCACCCTAAAGTTTTCTTGTTGTCTTGAAGTACGGTTACTAGCCTAATTTCCTGATCATTATCCAAGTTGGATGATACAATTACAGGCAAAGTATCATATGGGCCTAAAACACATATTTCAAAGTATCTGGAAATGGTTTGAGGTCCAACTTAGGAGGCTCTTCTAAAGAAGGAATTAAGGTAGAATTAGAAACTGGTAGTGGTTCGAACTTAGCTTTCCATCTATTAGTATCTAACATAGGGGTAGAGTCTAACAGAGAATTCACTTGATCAATGGTGCTATCCTCTTTAAAATCTAAGCCAAAATGGGATAAAAAATTCTCTAATGGATCTTCAGATAAGATGTTTGTTAATGACCCCTGAACTAATGTTCCTATCATATTCACCTCTTCAATGCACGTGTCATCTAGCTCAGGGGATTTCTTACTAATATTGAAAATATTCAGCTCAATAGTCATGTTACCAAAAAATAAATTCATAATACCATTTTGACATTTAATGATCGTATTAGATGTAGCTACAAACGGGCGACCTAATATCACAGGTATCTGGTTTTCTGGGTCAGGAACAAGTTGGGTATCTAGGATAACAAAATCCACAGGATAAATAAACCTATCGACCTCAATAAGAACATCCTCGACAATACCACAAGGAATTTTCACAGACTTATCAGCTAACTAAAGAGTTGTCTGGGTAGGTTTTAAGTCACCAAGTTCTATCTAGAGGTATACATGGTACGGAAGTAAGTGCACACTAGCTTCTAAGTCAAGTACCGCTTTTTCTACACGGTAGTTACCTATTGTGCAGGAAATGGTAGGGGAACCTGGGTCTTTGTACTTAGGAGTTGTGTTTTTATGGATAATTGAACTCAAATGACTAGCTATAAAGGCTTTTTTCTGTACACTGAGCTTTCACTTTCGCGTACAAAGATCCTTAAGGAACTTCGCATAAGTAGGAATCTGCCTAATTACATCTAATAAAGGAAGATTAAGTTGACTTGGTTAAAAATCTCCAATATATCATTAAAGTTGGATTCCTTCCTAGTTGGTAGTGAAAGTTGTGGGAATGGGGCTTTGGGAACAAAATCGGGCTCAACAGGAACCGTATTGGACTCTTTAGAGACTTTATCAGTCTCTTCAGCTACAGCCTCAGAAGGGTGAACTACAACATGTTCACTGTCGGGCAAGGTTACCTAATTGTCTAACACCCTACCACTCCTAAGGGTTTTAATTGAATTCATATGATTTGATGATTTCTCACCAGAAGATAACTCATGAACTCCTCTAGGGTTAGGTTGGGTTGGGTTGTGTTTGACTAGGAAACTTACTTTTTTCTCTCAAAGACTCATTTATTTGACTAACCTGGATCCGAAGATCGGAAATAACTTGTTTGTTTTCCTTTGCAATCCTATTATTATCCTGTAAACTTTGTTCAACCAATTGCTGAAACTTAGCAGTGGTATTAGATAAAAAGGTGATAGACTCTTCTAAACTCATGATCTTCTTATCTGAAGGGCTCTGAAATTGTGCTGGTCCAGAAAGATTCTTAGTATAACCAAAACCTGGGGGAACCTGAGGGTTACTAGACTGACCTTGATTTTGGCCCTTAGACCAAGAAAGGTTTGGATGGTTTCTCCAACCCAGGTTATAGGTTTCTGAATATGGGTCAAACTTCTGACTATTATCATATCAAGTGTTATTGTAAAGAGCATGGGCTTGCTCTTCAACAGTCTGTCCTTCCCAAAATGACTTGGGATCTATTTACGACTAGATTGACTCAATTCTAAGGCTTCTAACCTTTTTGCTACAGTTGTAATTTGGCATCTGATTCAAGAATTCCATTTACCCTATTGATATTACCTTTGATCAGTAAAAATTTTCTCTGGGGTTCTTTACTACATTCCTATTGCTGGGTCTTTTCGGTAATTTCATTCAAAAATGTCATTGCCTCATCAAAGGTTTTACTATTAAAACTCCCTTTACACAATGATTCGACCATTGTCGTCGTTGGATAATCTAGCCCTTCATAGAGGATCTGGACTAGTCTAACCTTTTAAAAACCGTGATGGGGACATAGTACCAACAAATCATTGAACCTTTCCAAATACCTATACAAAGATTCTCCCTCTTGCTGCACAAATGTGGAAATCTCGTGCCTAATAAATAATGTTTTGTGCCTAGGGAAAAATTTAGATAAAAAGGCAGCGGTAAGCTGTTCATATGTTTCGACGGATTTAGATGGCAAACTATATAACCAAGATTTAGCCTTATCTCTCAGGGAAAAAGAAAACAACCTAAGTTTCAAATCAATATCATACAGGTTGTGAATTCTTAGGGTACTACGTATTTATTCAAATTCCCTAATGTGAAAGTAGGGGTTTTCATTTTATTTTCCTAAGAAGATTAGGAGCATATGTATGGCCCAAGGTTTTAACTCATAGTTTGCTTGAGTTTCAGCTAACTTGATACATAATGGACGAGAAGTCCTAGTGGGATTCAACAAATCTTATAAAGTTGCCATTTCTGGCACAACTGGAAAACTATGAATAACTTCCTCACTAAGAGACAAATTCTCAAAACTAAATTTTCCAAAAATCAAGCTCTCAAAAGAAGGGTTTCCTAAATTCTAGATTTCAAAGACTAAGTTTCTATTCTCGTCATTGATCAAATGACCAATAGAATCTCTTCTCCAGGCACGCTCAGTCAAGGCTTTAGGCGGCCTGGCAGGAAATTAAATAACTCCTAATTGGAAGGGAATTCTAAACAAACACAAACAAGGTCGACTCAACCTAATCAAACCTATTGAATCTAGTAAAAAAAAAGCATGATGGCTCCACTTAGATTGTTTCTAGACCAGCTTCTATTTTTCCAAAAAAGGCAACTAGTTACAGTTTTAGCGAATCTCTCAGAACGATCCAAATTAGATTAAGTCGAATAAAAACAGGATAAGCTCTACGGATATTTGATAACCCTGCCTCTTTGGCAATGTTTTCTTGGGTTACAAGGCGGCTCGAATCAACTTAAAATAACCTTCCTGAACTTTAAGTTAGGATAATAGAGTAACCAATACAGTCCTTTTGAATGACTTTCCAATAAGCTCGATACCCTATCGGTCTTCTTTATTGTCAAATTTTAAGGATTAGGTTCGCGTTAGGTAACGTGTTCCTAACGCGGGCAAGAAGGAAACGGTGATGAAATCCGAGTCCTTTTCTTATATGGCCAGCCCTTGCCCATTACAAGAAAACAAATCCGTATTCAGTTCATCAACGTATATGCTGACAAAGTAATACAGTAAACCCACTTGTAGGGGATTCGTGGGTTGATCGAGTCTTACCTCCCGTACCAGACGGGGGATGAATTGTAGTCGACTCGGGCCACCGACTCCTATGTCATTGTACGAACCAGAGAGGCCGAGACAATATCGGAATTGTTATCCTTCCCTGATGCAGTTTATATTTGAATTACCCTTCCGTAGGGTTTTAAAATAATAATAATATCCAAAAGTCCAAAAGTCCAAAGTCCAAAAAAAAGAAAAAAAGAAAGAAAAATACCTAAACTAATTACAAAAATAATAAGAATTTCCTAATACAATTTTCTAAAAATAAAAATAAAAACCCTAAAAAAATAAACTAAAAATTGTCTTCTTTTTCTGTTCGTTTCGATTTATCTTTGACTCCAAGTCTTTAATCAACCAATATAATCTTTGGCTCCAATTTCTTTTAGATCCAAAACCTGTAATATAAAGAAAAATACCCAAAAACATAAAATAGAACAAATAAAAATCTAACTAAACTAACTAACCTAAAAAAAACTAAAAACAAATCTAAAAACAAGTCCGTGTCGACGACGCCAAAAATTGATGTGGATTGTAGATGTGGGGAGAATAGATTTCAAACTCTCGAACTTGTGAAGATTGATTTTAGATTCAAACTCTAATAATTAAACTACAAAAATCAAAACAAAGTTGGTATTAAGATTAAAGAGGCACTGAGACTCAGGATTCCACCATTAACCAATTAAAGTGATTCAATCTAATCAATATTCATGCAATTATTTACATTTAAAGTGATTCTAATATGTTGCAAAAGTAGATTTTCAAAGCAACAACTGTAAAATATAGAACATCAAAAACCCTAGGCTAAGCATGCTCTGTCAAAAGAAATCACAACTGTTTGATTACTTCGTCAAAATAATGGTTCATGGATCAAAGTGTTTACAAATGATCAAAAATGAGAAAATAAAGAAACCAGTGAATTTGCATCATTTATATGCGTTACAGACTCACTGTTACAGAGAAAGGCTAAGATAAATATTGCAAAGCTGAAGATATACGTTGCAAATTGATGAAGAAACTGTAGCTGAGAGGTTGAAGAAACCATTGTCGTAGCCTCTGTTCTTCGTGTTCTTCAGTAGTAACAGAGAAAAATTTTCTGGATTGATTTTTGTACATCCTCTTCGTCTCTTGAGCTCTCCCTAAACTCTCCCCTATAATCACCTCCAGCACCCTTTATATACTCAACAGAACCTCCAAATATCGATTAATGGCCAAAAATCTTCATATTATTTTCTTTTCAAACTTCAGGAATTATTTCCATGTTTTATCTATTTCACGCGCTTTCTCGCAGCTGCCACACTCCAAGACATTCAAAACATGTTTCAGAAGGAGTAAAACTCTTTTTTAGCACATGCGATTTCCAAATATACAGAGGAAAATCCTGAGAATAACTCACTTGCCATGTTTTACTCCAATTCCACAATTAGGCTTTGTTTAATCGAATCAAACACCCATACAAACTTTGTTTATCCCTTACAAGTCTAGCCCAATCAAAAAGTGTGTTCGAATCATTCTCAAGATCGATCCAGAAAAAAAAAACTGGATTTAAAAGTTTATTTCCCGCCAAAACTATTCTTCACGCATGGAGAAATATAGTCCCCTATCCAATCCTAGGGTGCATTTAGTACTGGAGTGCCCCTATCCAAAATGGGGGTCCCTTTAGCAATTGTTCTCGGGGTGCCTTTACTAATTTTTTAAGCCAATTTTTTCAAAAATGTTTATTTCCCAAAAACACATGTACACACATAAAATAACACAATTAGTACAAAAATGAGCATTAGCAATAAATAGAATTGAGACAAATTAGACAAAAAAATGTGTCTATCAAATACCCCCAAACTTATCGTTTGCTAGTCCTCGAACAAATATAATCTAAAAATTCTAACTCACTGTCGCATGCATCGCGATTGCACGTATCATGTGCAACAAGCCTTTAAACCCCTAAGTGTATGATGCAGATGAGCAGGCTATAGCCTATATGGAGGCTAAAGACCCGAGTGTCGTAATTTAGCTCAAAAAGAGTCCAATTTGATTGGAAACGGGCCAACGATCGTGACATGAGAGGACTATGTCCTCTAATGGTCTTCAGATTTTAGCCAAATTCCATCGTTTAGGGCTTCAAATAGGCGTTTTTGCTATTTTAGGAAAGTTTTTGTTTTCTTAATAACTACTTCGTTAGGAATCCGTTTGGGTCGCCGTTTGCGGCAAATAATTTTATTTTATGAGTAATTTCAGTATTTTAGGTCGACCAAAATTTGCCAAAAATAGCAAATTAGGGTTTGAGTCGGTTTAGGGGTTTTTTCATCCTTTCTTGACCAGCAAGTTAGGGTTTTTCCCCAAGTCTATAAATAGAGTCCTCTATGTATTATTTTAGACAGTTCAATTTGATTAATAAGAATTATTTTCTTAAACTTGTTCAAGTTTAATCGATTATTGTTTATAGTCGGGAAACCGAAGTCTAAATAATTATCGTTATTCATAGCCGATATTCCTAGGAATATTTGAAGTCTGAACAAAACCTTTCTTTTCTTTCTTATCATTATTATCCGCTGCATCAGTTGGTACCAGAGCGAAGTCGATTCTAGGGTTGATAAGATGCCATCAAGAGTAGCAAACGTTCAGGGTCGAGGTCGAGGTCGAGGAGGAGGTCCAGAAGGTTTCATTCCATGGAGATCTAGAGAAGAATTCATTGAAGATGTCCAAGGTTTGCTGGGTCGGTTTAACCTTCATAAGGAAGAAGAAGATGATAACGCTAACCCTTTTGCTAGAGGGCATCGTGAAGGTAGAATAAATCAACGAGAGGATTTTGATCGTTGGAAGGCAGAAATAAAAGTAGAGATCCCAGAATTTTATGGTGGTTTGGAACCGGGAGAGTTTCTCTCCTGGTTGAATACGGTTGAGGAAGTATTGGAATTCAAAGAAGTACCAGATAACAAACGAGTTTCGTTGGTAGCGACTATGTTTCGTGGGAGGGCTAATTCGTGGTGGCAACAACACAAGCTACTACGCAGTCGCAAAGGAAAACAGAAGTTAGTATCATGGGAGAAGTTGAAGAAACACATGAGAACGGAGTTTTTACCACATAACTACATTGGATTGATGTACCAGCAGTTGCAAAACCTACGCAAGGGAGTACGTTCTATAGACGACTACACCAAGGAGTTTTGCCGACTCCTTTCTCTTAACGACTTGTCAGAGTCAGATGAGCAAAAAGTCGCTCGCTATATAGGTGGTCTCCCTCAACAATATCAGGATACACTCAATATGTTTGATGGTGCTCTATTTCGGATGCACATCATAGAGCAAGGCATATAGAGAAACAAGTAGGGCGTAGAAGCCTAAATTGGGGTATCAATGTGGCATCATCTCCAGCAAGTAACCATAGTACTTCAACACCTAGTACTGCTAGTAAACCTAATTCTTCGTCAACACCAAATAAAACCCCAGTTACCACTTTTGGAGGTAGGTGTAATAAGTGCGGAGAATATGGGCACAAAGCCAGTGACTGTCAAAAAACAGAACGAGCGAACAAGATATTTTTCACTGAAAACGACCGTGAAGAAGATGGCTGGGTAACTGATTACGAAGAGGATCAGGAGGATGATTCTGACCCTGTCGATGAAGTAGTTGTTGGAGAAAGGAGTGAACTTTGTAGTCCGAAGAAGTTGTCTCACTCCACGAAAAGATGAGGGCGACAGCTGGTTGCGTAACAATATATTCCAGTCGACGTGTACGATCGAAGGAAAAGTTTGTCGTCTAGTTATTGATCCTGGAAGTTGCGAGAATATTGTTGATGAAGAGGTCGTGAAACGATTCAAGCTGGAAACCAAGGCACATCCACATCCATACAAGATTTCTTGGCTTAAGAAAGGGAATGAGGTAAAAGTAAACAAACGTTGCTTGATTTCTTTTTCAATTGGTAACAAATATAAAGATAAAATATGGTGTAACGTTACTAGTATGGATGCTTGTCACTTGTTGTTGGGTCCTCCATGGGAGTTTGACAGGAAAAGTAGTCATGACGGGTATAAGAATACCTATAGTTTTTTATGGAACGACGTATGTATATTACTTGTACCTAGTAAAGAGAGTGCACCTACACCAACTACTGGAGAAGCTACCAATCTCTTGTCGTTTAAGCAGTTTGAAGATGAGGTAGGAGACGCAGGTGAATTGTATGTGTTGATTGGCAAAGAAGAACAACATGATGAAAGTATTATTCCCATTGCAGCTCAACCTTTAATTAAAGAATTTATGGATGTTTTTCCTAACGAGTTGTCGGACGAGCTACCACCTCTCCGGGATATACAACATCGTATTGATCTCGTTCCTGGATCAAGCTTGCCAAATAAAACGCATTACAGAATGAGTCCTAAGGAGCATGAAGAACTTCGTCGTCAGGTGGAAGATTTGCTACATAAAGGATTGATCCGACAGAGTCTAAGTCCTTGTGCATTACCAGCCTTGCTGATTCCAAAGAAAGATGGAACGTGGAGAATGTGTGTTGACAGTCGAGCCATCAACAAAATCACAGTCAAATACCGTTTTCAAATTCCAAGGTTGGAGGACTTGTTAGATCAGTTGTGTGGAGCAAAGGTGTTTAGCAAACTTGACTTGAAGAGTGGGTACCATCAGATCAGAATTCGTGAAGGTGATGAGTGGAAGACTGCTTTTAAAACTCGAGAATGATTATATGAGTGGCTGGTTATGCCATTCGGGTTGACTAATGCGCCAAGGACATTCATGCGTATCATGAATCAAGTACTCAGACCCTTTATCGGTACTTTTGTGGTTGTTTATTTCGATGATATTCTTCTTTATAGTGCTAACATGGACTTGCATGTTCAACATCTTTGAGAAGTTCTCTCAGTTCTACGCAGGGAGAAATTATTTGCGGCCATCAAAAAGTGTTCGTTCATGATAGATCGAGTTTTATTTCTCGGTTACGTCGTCACCAAGGATGGAATCAAAGTAGATGAGTCCAAGGTTGAAGCTGTGAGAAACTGGACTACACCTACTACATTACACGAGGTAAGGAGTTTTCATGGTTTCGCTTCTTTTTACCGGCGTTTTATTCCCCACTTCAGCACCATCATGGCACCCATTATTGAATGCATGAAAGGAGGAAAGTTTTCATGGTCTGAGGAAGCTGACGAATCCTTTGAAGCTGTCAAGATAAAGCTGATAACTGCACCACCATTGGTGTTACCTGATTTCAGTAAGCCGTTTGAACTACACTGTGATGCATCCAATGTGGTAATTGGAGCTGTTTTAAGTCAGGAAGGACGACCTGTAGCGTATTTCAGTGAGAAGTTGAAGGTGCTAAGCTCAACTATAGTACTTATGACGTGGAGTTTTATGCTATAGTTCAAGCCTTGAAGCATTGGCGTCACTATCTAATTCATAACGAGTTCATTATGTTTTCTGATCATGATTCTTTGAAGCACATCAACAGTCAAGAGAAGCTTTCTTCTAGACATGGTAAGTGGGCTGGTTATTTGCAAGATTTCACTTTTGTACTGAAGCACAAAGCTGGGTCGCAAAATCAAGTTGCTGATGCCTTAAGCCGAAGGAGTATGATACTCAACACTATGCGAATTGAGGTAATAGATTTTGATTCATATTCTGACGATATTCTAACCGATCCGAACTTTGTGGAGATTGTGGATGATATCAGTTCAGGCAAACGCAGTGATTACCTTATGCATGAAGGATTTCTCTTCAAAGGTAACCAATTGTGTATTCCTGATTCTAGTCTCCGTTTGAAGATTATTAAGGAGTTACATGACGAGGGGCACATGGGAAGGGATAAGACTTTCCAACTTGTTTCGAAGTCATATTACTGGCCAACAATGAGACGTGAAGTTGCTAAATTCGTGGATAGATGTCGAATTTGTCAAGTTTCAAAAGGAAAAGCAACTATGCAGGATTGTACATGCCATTGAAAGTTCCAAGTCAACCCTGGGCAGATTTGAGCATGAATTTTGTATTGGGTTTACCTCGAACTCAGAGGGGACATGATTCAGTATTTGTAGTTGTTGACCATTTTTCAAAAATGTCCCATTTTATTGCTTGCAAGAAGACTACTAATGCACTGAAGGTAGCTGGATTGTTCTTTAGGGAAGTGTATCGTCTACATGGATTGCCATGTTCAATTGTTAGTGATCTAGACACAAGATTCCTTAGTTATTTCTGGAAGACCTTGTGGAAATTAGTTAATACAAGGCTCAACTTCAGTAGTGCGTATCAAACTCAAAGTGATGGACAAACAGAAGTTGTGAATCGTTCGTTGGATGATATACTACGGTGTATCGTTGGAGACAATCCGAAAAGTTGGGATCAGAAACTTTGCCAAGCTGAATTTGCATTTAATCGTTCAGTAAACCGTAGTCTGGGCATGAGTCCGTTCGAGGTTTTTTATGGCTACAATCCACGAGCACCAGTAGATTTAGCACTTGTTCCTGATCTGAAGAGAATTGAAGTTCGAGCCGAAGAACGTATCCAACAGTTGCAACAGGTTCACAAGTTGGATGAAAAACAGTTGTTTCGAGCTAATGAGAGGTATACGGAGGCGGCAGATAAGAAACGCAGAGTTGTGGATTTTGCAGTAGGAGATTTTGTGTGGGAAATATTGACAAAAGATCGTTTTCCAGTTGGCGAGTATAATAAACTGAAGGCGCGCAAGATTGGTCCCTTGGAAATTATCGCGAAAATTAATCCTAATGCCTACAAGTTAAAGCTTCCAAGTCACATCCGAACTTCTGATGTTTTTAATGTCAAACACTTGGTGCCGTATAATGGTGATAATTCTGATGATGACCAAGAAAATTCGAGGGCGAATTTCTCTCAACCCCGAGAGAACGATGCAGATGAGCAGGCTATAGCCTATATGGAGGCTAAAGACCCGAGTGTCGTAATTTAGCTCAAAAAGAGTCCAATTTGATTGGAAACGGGCCAACGATCGTGACATGAGAGGACTATGTCCTCTCATGGTCTTCAGATTTTAGCCAAATTCCATCGTTTAGGGCTTCAAACAGGCGTTTTTGCTATTTTAGGAAAGTTTTTGTTTTCTTAATAACTACTTCGTTAGGAATCCGTTTGGGTCGCCGTTTGCGGAAAATAATTTTATTTTATGAGTAATTTCAGTATTTTAGGTCGACCAAAATTTGCCAAAAATAGCAAATTAGGGTTTGAGTCGGTTTAGGGGTTTTTTCATCCTTTCTTGACCAGCAAGTTAGGGTTTTTCCCCAAGTCTATAAATAGAGTCCTCTATGTATTATTTTAGACAGTTCAATTTGATTAATAAGAATTATTTTCTTAAACTTGTTCAAGTTTAATCGATTATTGTTTATAGTCGGGAAACCGAAGTCTAAATAATTATCGTTGTTCATAGTCGATATTCCTAGGAATATTTGAAGTCTGAACAAAACCTTTCTTTTCTTTCTTATCATTATTATCCACTGCATCAGTGTCCCTAATGGACGAGTTTTGTCTCGTGAGGGTTTACACGAGGTTTACCCACAAAACCTTTATTCCAAACTCTAGCTACTTGTGAATGATTGAGGGTAAACACTAAACAAGCTATTTAGTTGGCATGCTAAATTCTTCGGCTATGGGAATCATTACCCTATATGAGTCCAATTGATGTATACAAGTTTGCACTTAGCGTACTAAAATTCATATATAAGAAAACAAAGTTCTATTTAGATAGTCGTTCAACCACGATACTCATAAACAATCAAAGTTCAATCAAATGAATAGATTTAGAATATGGATATAGAGATGATGAAGTTTGCACATGTTGACTAAGGTGAATGGTGTTTCCCATATCTGTCTGAAGGTCGCCGCTAGGTGAATTCTAATAGATTGAGATACACTCCCACTGGTCTTAATCCTTTTACTAATATCGGCTCAACTGGTATATACAAGGGTCCCAACGATCGATTTGTTGAAAATAAAACAATTATCTTTATATTATTAAATGTACTGACAACATGATTGGATCAATTTGAATCCAAGCGCATGCTCCTTATGATCATCTTACATGATAGTTCTCATGGATCCTGCGTTCCACGCTTGCTTAGGTGACGAAGACAGGGAGAACACACACATATTGCTATCAAAGTGTCAATAATCGTGTTATTTTTATAATAATGGTCTAAATAATAATGGGGCTTGATCTCAAACACTCTACTTCATCCTGACGGTGATAACAATTCGATATTGATGCCTCACCAAATCACTTAGAGAAACACAAAATTGCAAAAATGAAAACAGAAGGTGATATGGTTATGATGATTCCGAGATATGATGACGACTTTCATGTTATTTCTAACACCTGATCTTTGTCCTTTTATGGATAAACCATTTAGATGGGCACACCAATTCCTATAGATAAGATATATGTTTCCATCTACCTAGAATGGTTAGTGTCACCCTGAATTGTTCACAAGTTTTTAAAGTTTGGAGTTTTATTATTTCAACTAAAAGTTTCTCCCTTACCCCCCAAACTTAAACTTAACATTGTCCTCAATGTTTCAAATTAAAGCGCAATACCAAAAATATAGGAAACTAGAGAAAACAGGTAAGTCAGAAAGACAGTACATGGGTGAAGCATAACAATCCTTCTTTGGAGAAAAAGACAGAAAATAAAACAAAAACCTACAAAAACTTACTAATGTACAACAACATCCTTGATGGTCAATCAAGGAAAGCAAGGTCCTCCAGAGGGACCTCCTCAACATCACCTGGCTCTAAAAAGGGTTTAAATCTCTGACCGTTAACTTCTGAAGAACTACTACCATTCAGTGTCTCAATCTCAATGACACTATAAGGAACAACAATACGAACAATAAAGGACCCGTCCACCGAGAGCGTAACTTCCCGAGGAATAGATGCAAACGGATATCATACAGAAGAACTTTTTGACCTAGAGAAAATGACTTTCTTAAAATATTTCTATCATGTACAAGTTTCATTTTGTTCTTATACTCCTTAGCACTATCGTATGCATCTTTACGAATCTCGTCCACCTCATTGAGATGGAGCTTCCTGTGAGCTCCTGCCTTGTCAAGCGAGAATTTAAGTTGCTTTACATCCCAATATGCTCTATGCTCTATCTCGACGGGCAGGTGACATGCATTTCCAAAAACTAGACAATAAGGTGACATTCCAATGGGGGTCTTAAGCGCAGTACACTAAGCCCATAAGGCATCAATAAGCCTCAATGACCAGTCTTTCTGATTAAGATTAAATGTTTTCTCTAAAATACGTTTTATCTCCCTGTTGGAAACCTCTACTTGACCACTAGTCTGTGGGTGATACAGGGTAGCTACTTTGTGGGTAATATCATATTTCTTCATCAAAATCCTAAATGGTCGATTACAAAAGTGTGACCCCTCCATCACTAAGTATAGATCGCGGTGTACTAAAACGTGCAAATACGTTGTCATTCAAAAACTGGACCACAATATGTGGTCATTAGTTCTATATGAAACCGCCTGAACCCACTTAGACACATAGTCTACAGCGACGAGGATGTAAAAAAACCCAAAAGAATTAGGAAAATGAACCATAAAATCAATGCCCCACACATCAAAGACCTCAATAACTAGAATATGGTTCAAAGGTATCATATTTCTACGGTAAATGGTTTTTAACTTCTGGAAACGCTCACAAGTAACACAGTAACGGTGGGTGTCTTTAAACAACAAAGGCCAGTAGAATCCACACTACAATATCTTAGCAGCGGTTTTCTTCGTATTAAAATGACCCCCATTAGCATGATCATGACAAAAGGAAATAATACTGGACTGGTCACTCTCAAGTATACATCTCCTAATAATCTGGTCTGGATAATACTTAAACAGATAAAGATCGTCCCAAAAGAAATGCTTAAACTTGGCTAAAAACCTAGAACGATCTTGTTTACCCCAATGTTGGGGCATTCGACCAGTAACAAGATAGTTCACTATATTCGCATACCAAAGTAATCGGGAAACAAGGAAAAATTGTTCATCAGGAAAACTATCCCTCACATGAGGGGAATCATCAAGGGAATCAAAAACAAGACTAGAAAAGTGGTCCGCTACTATATTTTCTGCACCCTTTTTGTCTCTAATTTCTAGAGAAAATTCTTGTAACAAAAGAATCCATCTAATCCATCTAGGTTTGGTATCCTTCTTGGACAGAAGATACTTCAAAGCAGCATGATCAGTAAAGACTATGACTTTAGAACCTAAGAGATAGGATCTAAACTTGTCTAAGGAAAAAACAATGGCTAACAATTCCTTCTCTGTGGTGGTGTAGTTCAGTTGGTGATCATTCAGAGGTTTTCTAGCATAGTAAATCACAATAAGTAATTTTTTTTCTTGTTGACCTAGCATAACACCAATAGCATAATATGAAGCATCACACATGATTTCAAAGGGTAGGTTCCAGTTAGGTACCTAGACTGTGGGGGCGGTAGTGAGTAAAGTTTTAAGCTTCTCAAAAGCCTCCAAACAAGCATCATCAAAGAAAACTTAACACCTTTTGCAAGAAAATTTCAAAGAGGTCTATAAATCAAGCTAAAATCCTTAATGAATCGACGACAAAAACCTGCATGCCCTAAGAATGACCTAATATCTCTTATGATTTTTGGAACCTGTAAATTTTTAATAAGGTCAACTTTGTATTTTTCTACCTCTATACCCTTAGAAGACACGATGTGCCCTAAAACAATTCCTGAACGAACCATAAAATGACATTTCTCCCAATCAATCACTAAATTCTTTTCCTTACATATAGTCAACACTAATATCAAATGATGCAAGCACTCATCAAAAGATGAACCAAACACTGAAAATCATCCATAAAAACCTCTAAAAACCGTTCTACCATGTCAGAAAATATGCTCATCATGCAACGCTGAAAAGTAGCGGGCGCATTATACAACCCGCAAGACATGCTTCTATACGCAAAGATACCAAAGGGACAGGTAAAAGTAGTTTTCTCTTGGTCTTCAGGGGCAATAACAATCTGATTATAACCAGAGTAGCCATCTAACAAGCAATAATGACTATGTACAGATAATCGCTCTTGCATTTGGTCGATGCAAGGAAGGGGAAAATGGTCCTTCCTTGTGACCTTGTTCAATTTTCTATAGTCAATACAAACACGCCACCCCGTGATCACTCGGTTTGGGATTAACTCATTGTTATCATTCTGAACTACAATGATACCTGATTTCTTGGGAACAACCTGAACGGGGTTGACCCACTTACTGTCTAAAATGGGGTAGATAATACCTGCATCGAACAACTTAAGCACCTCAGTTCGAACTACTTCTTTCATGTTAGGGTTCAGTCAATGTTGCATCTTCTTAGAAGGTTTGGTGTCGTCCTCTAAATGAATATGATGCATACAAACAGTAGGACTTATACCCTTAATATCTGCTAAGGTCCACCCTACAGTTTTCTTGTTATCTTGAAGTACTGTCAATAGCCTACTTTCCTGATCACTATCCAAGTTGGATGATAGAATTACAGGCAAAGTCTCATATGAGCCTAAAACACATATTCCCGAGTATCTGGAAATGGTTTGAGGTCCAACTTAGGAGGCTCTACTAAAGAAGGAATTAAGGTAGAATTAGAAAGTGGTATTTTTTCGAACTTAACTTTTCATCTATTAGTATCTAACACAGGGGTAGAGTTAACAGAGCATTCACTTGATCAATGGTGTTATCATCGTCAAAATATAATCCAAAATGGGATAAACAATTCTCTAATGGATCTTCAGATAAGATGTTTGGTAATGACTCTTGAACTAATGTTACTATCATTTTCACCTCTTCAATGCACGTGTCATCTAGCTCAGGGGGTTGCTTACTAATATTGAAAATATTCAGCTAAATAGTCATTTACCAAAAGATAAATTCATAATACCATTTCGACAGTTAATGATCGCACTAGATGTAGCTAAAAACGGGCGACCTAATATTACAGGTATCTGGTTTTCTGGGTCAGGAACAAGTTGGGTATCTAGGATAACAAAATCCACAGGATAAATAAACCTATCGACCTCAATAAAAACATCCTTGACAATACCACGAGGAATTTTCACAGACCTATCAGCTAACTGAAGTGTTATCTTGATAGGTTTTAAGTCACCAAGTCAAGTACCGCTTTTTCTACACGGTAGTTACCTATTATGCAAGAAATGGTAGGGGAACCTGGTCTTTGTACTTAGGAGTTGTGTTTTTATGGATAATTGAACTCACATGACTAGCTATAAAGGCTTTTTTCTGTACACTAAGCTTTCGCTTTCGCGTTACAAAGATCCTTAAGGAACTTGGCATAAGTAGGAATCTGCCTAATTGCATCTAATAAAGGAAGATTGATGTTGACTTGCTTCAAATTCTCCAATATATCATTAAAGTTGGATTCCTTCCTAGTTGGTACTGAAAGTTGTGGGAATGGGGCTTTGGGAACAAAATCGGGCTCAGGAGGAACAACACTGGACTCTTTAGAGACTTTATCAGTCTCTTCATCTACAACCTCAGAAGGGTAAACTATAACATGTTCACTATCGGGCAAGGTTACCTTATTGTCTAACACCCTACCACTCCTAAGGGTTTTAATTGAATTCATATGGTTTGATGATTTCTCACCAGAAGATAACTCATGAACTCCTCTAAGGTTGGGTTGGGTTGGGTTTGACTAGGAAACTTACCTTTTTCTCTCAAAGACTCATTTATCTGACTAACCTGGATTTGAAGATCGGAAATGGCTTGTTTGTTTACCTATACAATCCTATTATTATTCTGTAAGCTTTGTTCAACCGATTGTTGAAACTTAGCAGTGTGATGAGATAAAAAGGTGAGAGACTCTTCTAAACTCATGATCTTCTTATCTGAAGGGCTCTGAAATTGTGCTGGTCCAGAAGGATTCTTAGTATAACCAAAACCTGGGGGAACCTGAGGGTTACTAGACTGACCTTGATTTTGGCCCTTAGACCAACAAAGGTTTGGATGGTTTCTCCAACCCGGTTATAGGTTTCTGAATATGGTTCAAACTTCTGACTATTATCATATCTAGTGTTATTGTAAAGAGCATGGGCTTGCTCTTCAAGAGTATGTACTTCCCAAAATGACTTGGGATATATTCATAACTAGATTGACTCAATTCTAAGGCTTCTAACCTTTTTGCTATAGTTGCAATTTTGGCATCTGATTCAAGAATTCCATCTACCCTATTGACATTACCTATGCTCAGTAAAAAATTTCTCTGGGGTTCCTTACTACATTCCCATTAGGGGTTTTCATTTTCTTTTCCTAAGAAGATTGGGAGCATCTGTATGGTCCCAGGTTTTAACTCATAGTTTGCTTGAGTTTCAACTAACTTGATACATGATGGACGAGAAGTCCTAGTGGGATTCAACAAATCTTTTAAAGTTTCCATTTCTGGCACAGCTAGAAAACTAGGAATAACTTCCTCATTAAGATACAAATTCTCAATTTCAAAGACAAAGTTTCTATTCTCGTCACTGATCAAACAACCAATAGAATCTCTTCTCCAGGCACGCTCAGTCAAGGCTTTAGGTGGCCTGGCATGCAATTAAATAACTCCTAATTAGAAGGGAATTCTAAGAAAACACAAACAAGGTCGAATCAACTAAATCAAACCTATTGAATCTAGCAAACAATAAGCATGATGGCCCCACTTAGATTGTTTCGAGACCAGCTTCTATTCTTCCAAAAGGCAACTAGTTACAGTTTTAGCAAGACTCTTAGAACGATCCGAATTAGATTAAGTCGAATAGAAACAGGTTAAGCTCTACGGAGCTTTGATAACCCTGCCTCTTTGGTAACGTTTCCTTGGGTTACAAGGCGGCTCGAATCAACTTAAAATAATCTTCCTGAACTTTAAGTTAGGCTAATAGAGTAACCAATACAGTCATTTTGAATGACTTTCCAATAAGCTCGATACCCTATCGGTCTTCTTTCTAGTCAAATTTTAAGGATTAGGTTCGCGTTACGTAACATGTTCCTAAGGCGGGAAAGAAGAAAACGGTGATGAAATCCAAGTCCTTATCTTATATAGCCAGTCCTTTCCTTTTATTAAAAAATAAATCCGTATTCATTTCCTCAACATATATGCATACAAAGGAATACAGTAAACCCACTTGCAGGGGATTCGTTGTTTGATCGAGTCTTACCTCCCGTACCAGACAGGTGATGAATTGGTTGTAGTCGACGCGGGCCAGCGACTCCTATGTCATTGTACGAACCCGAGGGGCCGAGATAATATCGTAATTGTCGTCCTTCCCTGTTACAGTTTATATATAAATTACCCTTCCGTAGGGTTTAAAAATAATAATAATATCCAAAAGTCCAAAAGTCCTAAGTTCAAAGTCCAAAAATAAGAAAAATACAGAAAAATACCTAAAATAATTACAAAAATAATTAGAATTTCCTAAACAATTTTCTAAAAAGAAAAATAAAAACCCTAAAAAATAAAAAAAATATACTAAAAATTGTCTTTTTTTTTCGTTCGTTTCGATTTATCTTTGACTCCAAGTCTTTAATCAATCAATATAATCTTTGGCTCCAATTTTTTTTATCCAAAACTTGTAATACAAAGAAAAATACCCAAAAAAGTAAAATAGAATAAATAAAAATAAAAATCTAACTAAATTAACTAGCCTAAAAAAAAAACTAAAAACAAGTCCGCGTCGGCTGTGCCAAAAGTTGATGTGGATAGTAGATGTGGTAAGAATAGATTTCAAACTCTCGAACTTGTGAAGATTGATTTTAGATTCAAACTCTAATAATTAAAATAGAAAACTCAAAACAAATTTGGTATTAAGATTAAAGAGGCACTGCCACTCACGATTCCACCATTAACCAATTAAAGTGATTCTGTCTAATCAATATTCATGCAATTATTTACATTTAAAGTGATTCTAATATGTTGCAAAATCAGATTTTTAAAGCAATATGTAAACCGAAGATATAGAACATCAAAAACCTTAGGCTAAGCATGCTCTGTCAAAAGAAATCACAATTGTTTAATAAAAATCCTTAAATCAATTTTTAATCGAAGTAAATAATCATAAAACAAATTGCAAAATTTAATTAAAATAGAAATATACCAATTTTCTTGGAACAATAGCTTCCTCCGTCGCCTCGGCAAAGGGGTTTAGCTCCTCATATTAATCACTTTCTCAAAATAATGGTTCATGGATCAAAGTGTTTACAAATGATGAAAAATGAGAAAAATAAAGAAATAGTGAATTTGCAACATTTATAGGCGTTACAAGCTCATTGTTACAGAGCAAGGTTGAAGATAAATGTTGTAAATCTGTTGCAAATAGATGAAGAAACCGTTGCAGTAACCTATGTTCTTCTTGTTCTTCAGCAGCAAAAGAGAAAAATTTTCTGGATGGATTTTTGTGCACCCTCTTCGTCTCCTGAGCTCTTCCTAAACTTTCCCCCCTATAATCACCTCCAACACCCTATATATACTCAACAGAACCTCCAAATCTCAATTAATGGCTAAAAATCTTCATATTAGTTTCTTTCCAAACTTTGGGAATTATTCCCTGTTTATCTATTTCACGCGCCTTCTCGCAGCTGCCACACTCCAACACATTTGAAACATGTTTCAGAAGGAGTAAAACTCTTTCTTAGCACACACAATTTCCAAATATACAGAGGAAAATCCTGAGAATAACTCACCTGCCTTGTTTTACTCCAACTTGACAATTAGGCTCTGTTTAATCGAATCAAACACCCATATAAACTTTGCTTATCCCTTATAAGTCTAGCCCAATCAAAAAATGTGTTTGAATCCTTCTCGAAATCGATCTAGAAAAAAAACTAGATTTTAAAAGTTTATTTCCCGCCAAAACTTTTCTTCACGCATGGAGAAGATAGAGTCCCCCTATCCATTCATGGGGTGCATTTAGTATTGGAGTGCCATATCCAAAATGAGGGTCCCTTTAGCAATTGTTCTCGGGGTGCCTTTAGTAATTTTTCGAGCCAATTTTTCCAAAAATGTTTATTTCCCAAAAACACATGTACACACATAAAATAACACAATTAGTACAAAAATAAGCATTTGCAATAGATAGAATTGAGAAAAATTAGACAAAAAAAATGTGTTTATCACCGAACTTGAAGCTTAAATATCAAGTTTTTACACAAGTCTATAGAGATTTGTTCGGCTAGAAGTTGATCCAATGGAACAAGTCGAACCTTAAAATGAATTTTGAACAAATTTCCAGGAGAATGTTCGGCTAGTTAGTGAAACAAGGATAGTAACTGAACTTTGGAGTGCATTTTTTATGAAAAACAAGATTTTCCAGGAGGAAGTTAGGCTGGTAGTTCATCACCCATTAGTATCTTAACCTTACACTCACCTGGAGAAAAAATAACTTGTCATATTCGGCTGGAAAAGTCCATACTCGAATCAGCAGGACTTACACCATTCTGGGACACTTTTGACACATTTTTGACTCTATTTTGAAAGAACATATGCCCAGAAGGATTCTAAGCCCTAGATATCATGAGCAATATATAAGAAGACTCCCAAGATACTAAAAAGACACCTTTATATTGCTTTGCAAGTCTTGAAGGAGATCAAAAACAAGAGGAGAAATCTAGGGTTTCAGAGCGGTTCCATTATATTAACGATTTCTTATCTATTTTCTTATATGTATAACATGGATGCTTCTACATCCATGAGTATCTAAATACCTAATTGATTGAGGATGAAATTTGAGTTATTAAATATATGAATTTATTTTGAAGTTCTTCATATGATTATCGTTTATTTTTACTAATATGAATGTTCATGCTTGATTGATAGATTTTTTAGGTGGCCAACTAAATTGATTTGTTAATTAATCTTAAGCTAGTAAGAGTTGAGTATCCGTAGTTGTATCATAACATCTTACATAAGTAGAGAACATGATACCTTAAAGAGGGATTATGTGGAGCAATCATGTGTAAAAACAACACTATAAAGTGGACCGAGCGTACTGAGTTTAAATGCTAAGATCAAAACTAAATTCACAAATCCTATTCGATTGAATTACATCTTGAGAGAGTACTGCAGGGTGGTTCAGTCGGATAGAATATGGAGACTAAGCTTACCTGTTATCCGCTGATATAAGAAATTTTAGGGATAACTAAGCGTACTTGTTTTCCTGCGGTTGGTGATAATATGTGATGAATGAGAATAGATAAGTTTACTATTCAATGATTGTTTAGTAACGAAGAGTGATTCCTCAATCATATTTCTCTCAATTACTTGCATCCTAATAATTTTTAATTGCTTTGTTAGTTACTTTTAATCTAAAACAAACCCCCCCCTTTTGTGATGTTTGACAACTAGAATTCTCTCTTTGTGGGGACGAATCTTATTTACTGTTATATTATTCATTAGTAAAGTATAATGTAAGTGAATTAATTTTTGCACCTACGATGCACAATAAATTTTGGCGTCGCTGCTGGGAGCAGTTGGTTTTAGTTGTTATTTATTTTCGTTTATTTTTTCTTTTAGGTTTATTTTTAGTTTTTTAACTTTATTTTTCTAGGTATTTTTGATTTTAGGTACGTAATATCTAGCTAAAAGTTATCCTTCTGGTTAACAACAGTGTGGTATTACTACGCAAAAAGGAACAAGATCCACCTTTAGAAAAGATGGGTGTTCCTCCACCTCCGGAGAAAAAGTTGCGAGAGTTGACATCTTCATGTTTAAATTCGCAACCAATATGCATTAACATAGCTGCACCAATGGAGCTACAATCGAATATGATTCATTATCTACCCAAGTTCAAGGGACATGCAGGTGAAAACCCAAATCGTTATCTTCAGCAGTTTCAAAACGATGTCGAATCTTAGGCATGGAACCGAAGACAGTGAAATGGCTATGCTGCAAGCTTTTCCATTCTCATTAACAGACTTAGTAGAGGAATGGTTGTATTATTTTCCCCTAGGGAGTATTACAACATGGATGGATATGAAAAAACTATTTTTTGAGAAGTATTTTCCTGCTTCTAAGGTGGCATCTGCTCGTAAAGAGATTAACGGCATTCTACAGATTATTAGAGAATCTCTTTATGAATACTGGGAAAGGTATAAATGGTTGTTGGCAAGCTTCCCACACCACAACATCTCTTCAACACTCATCATTCATTATTCCTATGAAGGATTACTTCTGGAACAGAGAAGCTTGATTGATGCAGCCGCAGGAGGTACACTTACTGAAAAGACAATCTCACAAGCAACTTGTATGATTGAGAGTATAGCTTTAAATGCGTAGAAATTATATATACAATGAACAACTCAAATTTTAGAAAAGTTAACGATATAGTAGAGTCTTCCGAATAGGAACAACGTTTGAACAACATAGAGAAGGTAGTGCAACGAATGGCTGCAGTGATTATTCCTACTTACGAAGAAGAGACCGAATTGGTGAATATTTTGTTCTCTAATCAGAGGCCAAGGTAGGACCCCTATTATAATATTTACAACCATGGTTGGAAATATCACCCAAATTTCAGTTATGTGAACAAACAAGCTACATCTCATATACCTGCTTATGGGCGACAAAATAGTTTTGAACAACCACAATTCCAACCACATCCTCAGCCGCATAATCAAGACTCTAAGCTTGACTCTCTAATCTCCTTATTCCAACAAAGTCAGAACCAGTTTACAACTGATAATGCTATCAGAGATCTACAAACTCATATGGGACAACTGGCCACAAAGATGAATTAGATGAAGGCACAAACACCAACAAAACTGCCATCACAACCTTTAGTGAATCTAAGAAAGAATGTCAATGCAGTAATTCTCAGAAGTGGAAGGGAAGTTACAGATTCAAGTCAACATAAGCAGAGTAGTGGAGAGATAGAGTATGACAAGGAAGAAGCAGTTCATATAGAAGAAAGGAAAAGCCACTTCCAATCGGACAACCTAAGGATACGGTTCCTACTTTGACTACTCCGTCGTATTTTCCTATTCGCTTCGCAAAGTCAAAAAAATAAGTCCAAGACAAGGAGATTATGGATATCTTCAAAAAGGTGAAAAACAACATCTCATTTATTGAGCCCATTAAAACAGTACCCAGGTATGCTAAGTTTATGAAGGAGCTGTGTACAAAGAAGGATAAGTTGATTGCAAACGAGATTACGCAGGTGGGTAAAAGTTCTTCAACTATGTTATCAAAGAAGACTGGAAAAGTACAGTGATCCTGGGGGTTTCATGGTACCAATGACTATTGGTAACCGCATATTTGAACGTGCTTTTCTTGATTCGGGAACATTTATTAGTGTGATGCCAACCAATATTTATGATTCTTTAAATCTTGGACCATTAAAAGAGACAAGGATTATCATTCAATTATCTAATAAGTCTAACATATATTCTAAGAGACTCGTGGTGGAGTGTTGGTTCAAGTGAACGAATTAATCTTTCCTGTTGATTTCTATATTGTGGATACGCAGAAAGAAGATAATTGTTCGTCTACTTCATAACTTCTTGGGAGATCGTTTATGAAGACTGCAAAGATGAAGATTAATGTCGATAGTGGGACACTCAGTATGGATTTTGATAAAAAAAAATTATACGCTTCAATATCTTTGAAGCTATGCATTATCCAAATGATATTCATTATGCATTCTCTATTGATGTTATTGATTCGTTAGCTCAACAGATGTTTGATTTGAGTCGTGAAGACGAACTTAGGACTGTGTTGCGATACAATATGTATATTGACATCCATGGGATTCCTAACTTGGAAATAGACGCTGTAAAAGAATTGGTGGAGATGTGTGGTGCTTTAACGGCATTACAAGAAGCTCAAACGAGTAGTATTTCATATATCTTTTTACCTATAACTGATAAAGTTCTTTTACCTTCTGTTGTGCAGGCAACTAATTTGGAAATGAAGCCTTTACATGAGCACTTAAAGTATGCTTAGATGGGTGATAGGGAAGAGCTTCCGTTCATTATTGCAAAGAATCTCACAACAGTACAGGAAGAACGCTTGATTAGGGCTCTGAAAGAGCATAAAACGACCATTGCTTGGGCGATTGCTAATATCAAAGGTATTAGTCTATCCATGTGCATGCATAGAATCCTAATGGAAGACGATTCCAAGCCAGTACGTGATGCTCACCATAGGATTAACCCCCCTATGATGGAGGTTGTAAAGAAATAGATCCTCAAATTGCTAATGTAGGGGTAATTTACCCAATTTCTGACAGTAAGTGGGTTAGTCCAGTACAAGTGGTGCCTAAGAAGTCAGGTTTTACCGTTGTCAGAAATCAAGATGACAAACTTGTTCCTACACGAGTTCAGACAGGATAGGGAGAATGCATAGACTATAGAAAACTCAATCCTGCTACCCGAAAGAATCATTTTCCTTTGCTTTCCATTGATAAAATATTAGAGAGGTTATCAGGACATACGCATTATTGATTTTTGGATGGATATTCGGGATACATTCATATTTTAATTGCACTAGAGGTTTAGGAGAAGAATGATTTTACTTATCTTTTTGGTACTTTTGCATATATACGGATGTCGTTTGATCTTCACAATGCGCCTGCCACTTTTCAGAGATGTGTGGTTAGTATATTTTCTGACTATGTGGAACACATCATTGAGGTATTTATGGATGACTTTAGTGTTTATGGTGATTCTTTTCATACTTTCTAAGAAAATATTAAACTTGTTCTAAAAAGATGCATACACACTAATCTTGTTCTTAATTGGGAGAAATGTCACTTTACGGTAAACCATGGTATAATGCTCGGTCATATTGTGTCCTCTGGAGGGCTTGAAGAAGACAAAGCAAAGATATACTTAATAAGAAACTTACAATACCCCACTTCGGTGAGGGAGATTTGCTCGTTTCTTGGTCATGCAGGTTTTTATAGGAGGTTTATCAAAGATTTCTCCAAAATCTCAATGGCAATGTGCAAATTGTTGCAAAAAGAGACTACTTTTAACTTTGACAAGGAGTATAAAGATGCCTTTGACAGATTGAAAGAATTGTTGATAAATGCACCAATTATCAAGTCACCCAACTGGAGTATGTCGTTCGAGTTGATGTGTGATGCGAGTGACTATGCAATTAGAGACGTTTTGGGTCAAAAGGTACAAATTGCCCCACATGATTTACTATGCATCCAGGACCCTAAACGATACGCAAATAAATTATTCTACCACCGAGAAAGAGTTGTTGGCTATAATGTTTGCACCAGAAAAAATTAGATTATACATGGTAGAACAAAGGTTATTATGTATTCTTACCATGCAACACTTAGGTACCTACTCAAGAAGAAAGAAGCTAAGCCAAGACTTACAAGGTGGATTCTGTTGTTGCAGGAGTTTGATATTAAAATTAGAGACAAGAAATGTGTTGAGAATACTGTTGCAGATCATCTTAGTAGACTTGTTATTTCTGAAGAGGACATTCCCTTACATGATCATTTTCCAGAGAAACAACTTTTCTCAATAGAAGATTCAACACCGTGGTACGCTGATATAGTGAACTACTTGGTTACGAGGAAGGTACCTAGTATAATGTCTAGTTTCAAAAGATAAATATTAAGAATATAGCCAAGCAGTATGTGTGGGATGAGCCCTACTTGTGGAAATACTGTTCTGATCAGATTATCCGCAGGTGTGTACGTAAGTCTGAATGTCAATCCATTCAATCTATTTTTCATTCTTATGCTTGTGATGTCCACTTTGATTCTAAACATACAACTCTCAAAGTTCTTGAGAGTGGATTTCGTTGGCCCATCCTATTTGAGGATGCGCATACTTTTTGTAAATCTTGTGATAAATGTCAACGAATGGGCAATCTAGGTATTCAAAATCAAATGCCAATAACACCGATTCTTGTTGTAGAAATATTCTATGTGTGGGGAATTCCCTTTTGTTAATTCATATGGAAAATTACATATAATTCTTGTTGTGGATTACGTTTCGAAATGGGTGGAAGATAAAGCCACCCCTACTAATGATTCTCAAGTTGTTTGTGAGTTTGTGAAGGAAAATATTTTCATTAGACATGGCACACCATGTGTGGTTATCATTGATGGTGGTTCACACTTTCAAAATCCTTCCATGCTCTACTCAAGAAGTACAACATTACTCACAAGGTTGGTATGCTGTATCACCCACAAACTAGTCGGAAAGCTGAAATTTCAAATCGTGAGATTAACTCTATTCTAGAGAAAATCGTCAACACTACAAAAAAAGATTGGAATTTAAGGCTTAACGATGCATTATGGGTGCATAGAACGACATAGAAGACATCAATTGGCATGTCTTCATATCGGTTGGTTTATGGCAAAGCTTGTCATCTCCCGGTTGAACTTGAACATAAGGCTTTATGGGCGATAAAGATGTGGAACATGGAGTATGATGAAGCGGGGAAGCAAAGAAAGTTACAACTTAACGAGCTAGAAGAAATACGTAACGATGCTTAAGAGAGTTCTCATATATACAAAGCTCTTTCACGACAAGATGATTTCTTGAAAGAATTTTGTTGTGGGAAAAAAAGTCATTTTATTTAAGAGGTCCAGATGGGTTGGACCATTTGTTGTTACTAGTGTTTTTTCTCATGGTGCAATTGAGATTACTAGTATGAAAACAAGAATAATTTCCAAAGTAAACGGCCATCGACTACAGCCTTATTACGAAAACTTTTATACGAAGAATGTAGACGTGATTACACTTGAGGATTTTCTCCCTCTAGAGGAGTAATACGGGCGAGTAGAGGGTCGGGCTGACGAATTTAAACCAATCGATAAATGAGAGGCAACCCATTGGTTTGTATTTCTATCTTTATCTTTTGATTTTTATTATTTTTTTGAACATTATATCAGGAATCTCTCATCTTGATTTTATATTGGAAGAGTCAATTTACATTAAGGATAATGTAAAGTTTAAGTGTAGGGGAGTATTTAGCATATAGAGTTTTTAGTTTTTACTTAAAGTTTAACTTTTTCTACATATTTGCATGAAAACCTCCAACTTTTAGAGATTTTGGAGTCACTTGGTATACTTCTACCTAATTTTACATACGGAGTTCTCACTAAAATAACTGAACTTAGAAGTATTAGAAAACTATATTCGGGTTTCTTAATTGCAGAGGGGTAATAGTCGATAAAAAGGACTTAAACCACCAATGGTGAATTAGGTGTAGAAAGAATACAGTATTAGAGAAGTTGATCAATCATTAGTGGAGACTACCCATATATGAGTGACGCACCAAACCTTCAATTTTCCATTTAGAGTGTTTCATCTGCGTAAATTCCTAGTAGAATGGTGAACTATTCAACTTCGTACACCTTCAACACTATTTTTTTTATCTTTTGATTACTAATTCCGTCAATCATGAGGGTGTCATCAGAATTGCTACCTCTATGTGTAGTCTTGTTTGCAGTCAGTTCACTCGACAAAGCACCAATAGAAACATATCATCATCAACAAGCACAATGACGTCAAAATCACGAAGAAAGTTGAATACAGTCAAGGTTTACGAACAACAAAAAGAGGAGCAAGAATTTTATATCCAAGTTGAAGACTAAGTATAAGAGCAAAGAAAAGCAAAATATGTGAATTTTTATGAAGTTTATGATACCGAGACAGTACAAGTCGTGAAGAATCAAGTGGTAAAGTCCTTTTCCCACTGCCATATTAGTTTCATTTGTTAGTTTGTATTTCAATTTAGCATAAATAAAGAAAAAAAAAGAAAAAATATATTTTTTTATATTGCTTTAGTGTATATTTGTTTTTGTATTCATTCAATAAGGCCGTGGGGAAGAAGAAATATATATGAAGAAGTTTTAAACAACAAGGAATTGAGGAAAAGAATTACAATTGTCAAAGTCCTACGAAGTTCAAGAGTTCATCATCAACAGTTGAAGAACGAAGATGTTTCTGTTTGCTGTGAGAGTGGTGCTGATTGTAGATCGGATGAGAAGGTAAGTAAGCATTCCCATCCTCACATAGTGGTTGATTTCCTTTCTTAGAGATCATCAGAGAAAGCAACAAAGGTTCTTTTCGTCCCACGTTTTTATGGGATAACAAAATATATTTGTAAATTTTCTTTTTCTTCCCACCATTCAACATGTGCAGGATTTCTATCTTCACTCCTTCTTGTACACATGAGAACCATAAAGTGTGTCTTTTGAGTGCAATTTCATAAAACCTTATTGGTTAGGCAGAAGTCAAGATAAAATGCTTATTCGATCGCTCTCGAGGATGGATTATTCCATATGGTTGGTTTTCTCCTAACTCAAGAGTAAAGCATGAGAAATGTTTTTTGTCATTTATAACTTCTTATTATTAGTGTGCAGAAACTTTATGTCCTCATAGCTCTTTGGATGCTTGTGACTTTAAAGTTGGAGTAGGTTTTGTGGGTATACCTCTTGTAAACCTCACACAACTATAACTCGTCCACTAGGGACACCAAGTGGTTCAAAGGCTTGTTACACATGCTAAGTGTAACCGTGTCCTCGACGAAAGGGAGTTATTGTAGTTTAGTTTATTTTAGATTAGTTTGCTCGAGAACTAGCAAAATCTAAGTGTGGAAGAATTTGATAAGTGCATAATTCATATGATTTTAATGTCAAATCCAAACTAATATTTTTTATAATTCTTGCATATTACTTGTTATTATGTTTGTTGTCTATCTTATGTCTTATATTAGGTGAATCATCCAAAATCACAGAAATGGGTACAAAAGTGCTAAGGAAACGGAGTCTACAAATGAAGACCACTTGGAATATTTTCAAACCACAACTTCTTCAACTCTACCTCGAAGATAATTGAAATAAGAATCCAATGCAAAAAGAATAAGGTCATTCTGACATAGGACAAAAAAGTTATGGGCAAAACGAGATTTCAAGACTTGAGTCTACAAAGAGAAGTTTGGTTGATAATCATTCAACTCGAAACAGCCGAACCTAGAGCTTAAAAATTAAGTTTTTACATAAGTTCACATAGATTTGTTTGGCTAGAAGTTGATCCAATGGAAAAAGTTGAAACTTAAAATGAGTTTTGAACAAAGTATTCAGGAGAATGTTCGGCTAGTTAGTGAAACAATGATAGTATCCGAGCTTTGGAGTGCGTTTTCGATGAAAAACAAGAGTTTCCAGGAGGAAGTTCGACTGGTAATTCATCACCCATTATTATCTGAACCTAACATTCACTTGGAGCAAAAATAAATTTTCATGTTCGGCTAGAAAAGTCCATACTCGAATCACCCGAACCTGACACCATTCTGGGACACTTTTGACATGTTTTTTACTCTATTTTGAAATAACATAGCCCCGGAAGGATTCTAATCCCTAGATATCACGAGCACTATATAAGAAGACTCCCAAGACATTAAGAAGACATATGTACATTACTTTTCAAGTCTTTGAGGAGATCAAAGGAGAAAGCTAGGGTTTCGGAGCGGTTCTATTATCGTAATGATTTCTTATATGTATATCATGGATGTAGAGTATCTAAATACCTAATTAATTGAGGATGAATTCTAAGTTATAAACATCATTTGAGTTACTATATGTATGAATCTATTTTGAAGGTCTTCATATGATTATTGTTTGTTTTTACTAATTTGAATGTTCATGCTTGATTGATAGATTGTTTAGGTGGCCAACTAAATTGATTTGTTAATTAATACAAAGCTAGTAAGAGTTGTGTATCCTTAATTGTATCATAAGGTCTTACATAATAGAGAACGTGATACCTTGTAAAGGAATTATGTGGAGTTTAGATTACACCTTGAGAGCGTAAGACCTTATGATACAATTAGGTGGCCAAGTACGCTTTCAAGGTACCGAGTTTAACTACTAGGATTGAACCTAAATTCACAAACCTTAAGGAATTCGATTGAATTACACCTTGAGAGCGTACTTGAGGGTAGTTCAGTGGGATAAGCATACTTGTTATCCAGTGATATAAGGAATTTTGGAATAACTAAGTGCACTTGTTATCCTACGGTTGGTGATAATTTTTAATGAATGAAGAATAGATAAGTATACTAATTCAATGATTGTTTAGTAACGAAGAATGATTCCTCGATCATATTTCTCTCAATTGTTTGTATCTTAATCACTTTTAACTATTTCATTAGTTACTTTTAATCTAAAACAAACCCCCTTGTGACGTTTGACAACTAGAACTCCTCACTCTTTGTTAAAACGAATCTTATTTACTATTATGTTATTCATTAGTAAAGTAGAAGATATGTAAATTAATTTATGCACGTAAGACACGTAACATATAACAATTAGTAACCTTCGTAGAAAAAAAATATTTATGAAGATTTAAAACTACAGGATGTGGAGTCATTAAGTTATTTGTGAGAATGTGAAAGTACCATAATTATTTTAATATAATGACCATTTTGATTGTAGATAATGTTATTTCTATAGATCATATCCAAGTCAATGATATTAAATACTCTAAAGAACAATTAATACGAACGATCCGTTGACGAACCCTTTTCTTACAATATCTCACAAGATTTTGAGGCAATTTCATCACGATGCAAAAACGTTATAGATTTTATAAAAGTATTCAACAAGATCTGGATAATCGGGGCAATTCTAATTTTCTTTTCAATTTTTTCTTACTCTTTTTTTTCTTTTTTCTTTTTTCTTTGTTGTCCGAGTTCGTTTCTCATTTCTTTATCAGATGATATCTTTCTACATGCATTTGGTGAAGTATCGAAAACAAAATTAAACTAATTTTCTACATATTTTGAGAATAAGATGAAAACTTAATTGGGATTAATAGTTTTTTTTTCTAAATCTAAGGTTTATTTTAAGTGTCGGTATATTATAAATAACGACGTGTTACTTAAATGTCAATAAGAAACATTGGATCAAACTAGCCCATCAAACTATTAGTACCCTCCATCAAAGAGAACATTTTTGGTGAATTAATTTTTCCACCAAAAATTTGTTCAAATTTAAGCCCTATTTTTCCAAATTGATGAACTTTTGCAACCAATTTGATAATTACACATATATAACAAAAGTGATGGAGTGAGATTTATGGAAAAAAAATCTATTATATAATTATTATTTGTATTTTTTATGTTATTCTTAGTAGAAAATAATTAATTTTTGGATTTATTATTTAGGGTAATTTTAGAAGAATCTGGAAGTTTATTTTAAGAGTTTTAATAAGTTAGGAAAGTTTTCTAGAGGTAATAGATATCTTGGGAAACAAGTTTTTAGGTTTTTGATAAGTTTAGGGTTTTTTAGTAGGAGTTATCTATATAAGGAGCTCTAAAAATAAAAATTAGGGGAGTTTTTGATGAATTAAAATTATTTTATTTTCATTAAACTTGTTAAGTTTATTGATTTTGATTTTTATTCATAGTTGGATTTACCCCGAAGTCTGAATACTAATCTCATATCTATAGTCGTTATTCATAGTGAATTAATAAAGTTTAGATAAACCCCTAGATGTTAGATTATCTCTTTGAAGATCAACTAACTTCTATCAATTTCTATCTATTTTATCGCTTACTTTTCGATTCTACTCCGTTGTAAGAATTTATCATATTTTTAACGCTTCCGATCTGCATCGTAAAGCCACAAATTCTTAATAAGAAGTCCTCAAAATTTTGATTTTCACGGATGCCACTGATTTTTGTGATAGTGAAAATATGATTAAATTGCTTATGTTTCAATTTATTCTTAGATCATAAAATAATGGTGAAATTTATTATTCAAAAAATTACTTGACACTGCTCTTGCATGCATATAAATTAAGTAGAAAGAGGATGATGGAAGAATAAAAAACAAGACCTGAATCGTAAAATAAAATTTTAGTTTTGATATAAAAAAAATGACATGTCAAGTACCCAATAAAGAAGGGAAGAACATGCAAACCAGATAATGCATAAAGTCGAACTCAACACTGACGGTAAAAATATCTAAAAAAGATATGAAAAAGATAATAAAACTAAAATTGTTAGACTCTAATAAATATTTATATTTTTAGAGGTTTAAATACGTCTTTTTTTTTATCCCGCTTCTCAAAAACCTAGTAATCGTCACATCTTCTTTGCTCTGGTTTGGTCTTTTTGGACCAGATATGAGCAAATATTTCTTTTCTTCTTAGGTTTTACTTGATAATTGATTGGATAAGACGTTTTTTTATTACTTTTACGACTTTCGACACATTTCATCAATATTTTAGGGTATTTATTTGAATTTTAATGGTTCGTCCGTCGCATGTTATTCTCGATTCAAGAACATGAATGATTAAACACGACATCATTCTATATCCCTTCCCGAGGGGTTTGGGTATCCAAGTTCATTTGGATCTACAAGCTTATGGGAAAATATTCATGTCTTTTAGGAGCATCTTTTATATACCACAAAAGGAGATAATCAAATTAAATAGTTGGAGTTGATAATAAATTATACCATCATTACTCCTTTGTACATATATAAAAATTAGATATTATTACGGTTTATAGCTTGTTCTTTTCAGGATTTATTCATAATTAACATCTTCATTTACATTGGGGTTTTGATATCTAAATTTTTTATTTTAATATTTTTGCTATTCTTTTAAGCGATAATATAATGTAATAACTATTTGAATTTGCATAAGTTAAATTATATTAATAGACCATAAAAATTGAAATATTTCATTAACCAGTTTCTTATAACAATATTGAGGCACTATTTAGGCCCTCAAAACAATGTGAATTATTAACCATGCATACACCATAGCACACCATGAAACCTTTTCTCTTTGAACACCTTTTAGTGCCCAAATGAAAACCCAGTTACACCATAGGAGCCTACGGTCTGAGGAGACGTTTCATAGTGGTGACGTATCAATACAAAACTGATAGTCAAATAACTCTCCAAGTCCAAAGAACTGTTTGCATTTGTTGCTGAGACTCAAACAATTAAGAAACCAAACTTCAGTCAAGATTTCTAGTGTGATTAACAAGAAGGAAGGTCTTTTGGAGGTGGCAAAACAGACTGATCAGGAGATTTTCCATTCTCAACCACAAAAGTCATCTTCAGTGCCCACATGGTATGAACCTCGAGACGACAATGCATGAACCAAAAACCTATGAGTACAAAAGACTCATAATTAACACAAATATAAACAAAGTTTTGATTGTTTTGGCGCCCTTAATTATACTTTAAATTAGATTACTTTAACTACTTGGATTATCAGCTCTAAACCTAACAGCAGTCCAGCCACCCGTAGGAACACCAACTGTATTTCTCTCTGGAGGATCAACCAAGTTATATCCAACAGGGTCTTTCAAAGGATCAAAATTACAATTCCACTTCCAACGACGAAGAAGTTATAACCATGAAGATGAAATGGATGAAATTCAACGGTAAGAAGATTTGTATCTTGTAGAACTATTTCAACTCTAGAATTTAAAGGTATCCTACTAATATTATGTTTGTTTTTTGCTGATTTGGTATCTGGATCTGACTCGCCCAAGTCAGATGTTAGATCATTTTTTTTTATATTTTGTGCCAGATCTGATTCGCTACCTGAGTCAAACCTAACCTATGACTCAGAAAAATTTGAGTCAGGTATAAAAATACCCATGATTCATTGGACTAAACCACTTATTCACAGATTTGAGTCAAATGAGTCATATCTGACTAAAAAAAAAACACATTAAGTCAGATCCAGATGAATCATGTGATTTCAGTCAGATCCAGATGAGTTAGATCAAAAATAATTAAAAAAAACATGATATAAGTCTAGTTCCTAAACATGTAACAAGATTAGTCGTAAGTGGTGCATTTGTATAATCAAATGCTTTGATAGGTTTATCTGGAACATCGGCTTTGAAAGAGGAAAATGGGTCCATTGAGATTCTCTAATTTATGGTTCTAGAGGACATGTAAAATAAGGAATGGGTGAAATTGACACAACAAAAACAAGACAATTATGTCTCTCATCTTTATTTTTATTTCTTTTTTATCCTTTTTCTCTCCAATTTAAAAACAAATCACAAAAACATTCATAACTTTCAAAATATATATCCGATTTTAATAAAACTTATATTTTTGGAAAGGATTTTAAATTATCTACAAAACAAGATCCATTGTTGATAGTAAATTCAAAAGTTTTTTTTTCGAAGGAAAATAGCTAGGATGAAACTGGTTGCATCCTGAATTAAATAAAATAGAAAAATTTATTCAAAAATAGTTTAGATGAAACTGGATGCATCCTGTTTTAGAATATTCGAATAATAGCTAGGATGAAACTGGTTGCATTCTGGTTTAAAATAAAATTGAAAAAAAATATTCGAAAATAGCACTGATGAATCTGGTTGCATCCTAACTTGAATTTATTTTCATCCATGTTTATACTAGTATGGAACTAGTATCATCATGATCAAAACACTCTTAAAAATTGGTATCATGGCTCAAAAGTGCTTGAGAAGAAGAAAATAAGCTAAAAATAATAAAACAGGAAATCTGCAACGTTTTTATGGTGTTACATATTAACTGTTGCAATGAAATGAAGATAAACGTTGCTGATTGGTTGAAGAAACCGTTGCAGATGAAGATAAATGTTGCAAAGCTGAAGATAAATGTTGCTGATTGGTTAAAGAAACCGTCGCAACTGAAGATAAACGTTGCAAAGCTGAAGATAAAGTTGCTGATTGGTTGAAGAAACCGTTGCAGATAAAGATAAACGTTGCAAAGATGAAGATAAACATTGTTGATTGGTTGAAGAAACCGTTGCCTTTTCTCTGTTCTTCCCGTTTTCTTCAGCAGCAGCAACACAAAATTTTCTGAATTGATTTTTTTCGTTTTTTTTAGCTTCATGAGCTCGACCCAACATTCCTAACATCTTTTCTGACTCAACCAAACCTTATTGAATTCCCAATTCTATCGCACTTGAGATCTTATTGGCCAAATCTATACACAGTCGGACCTCTTAATGCCCTGTTGAGTACACTTAGAACTAGTAGTACTAGTAATTTTTCTTCTTCATTACATGTTTCCTCAAATGCTAGTTTGTATGCAGAAGACAGAAGTTGCATAACTTGGCTGGATAAACAACCAGAGAAATTTGTGGTTTATGTGAGCTTCGGTAGTATTACGATGGTGAATTAGTAGCAAAGGGTATTTCCGTCAGCTGATAAACAAATATTTGGGTGTAATACTCATTTAGGATATTAAAAGAGTATCTTCTAGATACTTGGATAATAAAACAGTATCTATCTTTGTTCGTCTTCTATATCCGTAAAATTTGTTTTAAGGGTTATAGGACGAATTAATTATTTTGAAAACCCCTTTGGTGTTGAAATAATGAGCTTGAAGGAGTCCACTATAAGGCATCACAAATGTTATATTGTTTAACGAAGCTGTAAATTATGTTCCATTTTGACAACTAGGACATGAATTTACTCCTAGACCAATCGTAACAAAGAGATTTCTATTGATTTTGTAGGTACATTTGCGGGAAATTGTCGGGTTTCTAGGTTTCAAAGTTTTTGGTTATAGTTAAATGCAAAACTGGTGTCATCTGGTGCAGGTAATTGAGGTATAATTGGGATAATTGTGTTTGGAATTTCTTTGTATTGTTGTTACAGCTGTTTTATTGTCTACTGGAACTGGAGCCAGGGACGAAGCCAGAACAATTAAGTCCTGGGTCAAACAATTTTTTTTCTGTTTTCACAAATTTTTTGACCTCATTAAAAATATAAAATTTAGATTTTACCTTATATATTTACATCCATAAGACATAAAAATTACTCTTTATCCAAGTTTAATTCTGTTAAATTCAAAATCTTATGGGATCCGCAGATCCCATCGTGTACCCACTTGGCTCCGTCTCTGACTGAAGCATCCATAAAAGGTCTAACAGCCATGAAATATCTTCCTGGAGTTTGATCCATTATAACGAGAACATTTGTGGTTTGTCCGGGTGCAATCTATAAATCTTGAGTTGCAAATGGCTTGGTGTAAGCAGCGCCGATCTCTACTACTGTCATGTTATGACCAGCAATAGCGAAGAAAAGATCGGTCATTTAGTGCAGCATTGGCAATCCTCAAGAGATAAGTTTTACCAGGTATGCATCTGAAATTAAAAACAAAGGAAATTGCCGATCTTAATTTAGCGACTGTTTTTGAAACAAGAAGGATAAATTGGTGTTGCTTGATAATGTACGTTTTTCCGAGCAGGGGAAGAGAGGTCCTGGCTTTCCGTTGATAGTGTGAGCATCTGACATCGGTGGAGGCAAACCTAAGTTGTTCGCTTGATTTACAGAGGTTTCGATGTCTTTGTTCCACCATTCTCCTGCATACAACAACAAGGGTCGTATTAATTTGAAATATTTTACCTCACCAATTTTTTTTTTTTAAATGAAACATTTGGTATCTTAACATTACCCCTAAGACTAAATTAGCTTCTTGGAAAGGTTGAGGGAATGGAAATGGAGTGCCTTCCTTGGGAATGATGACAATTGCTCCATAAACAGTTGTTCTTAGCCGTAAGATATGTGCGTGCCACCATAAGGTTCCTCTTTGCCCTTTCACATTAAAATCGTAAACATATTTACGTCCAGTTTGGATTGGACATAAAGTTATATAAGCTGATCCATCTGCCCACCGTTGCGAAATTGCTTTAGTCCATGCCCTACAAATCGGTTAAAAAATATTTCACTTTTTTATTTTGATCGGTAAAAGAATAAAAGAAAATAATCACATTGACCTTGAGAAATATTCCCACACTGATCCTGAGAATTTACTATGAGTGGAGTAATATGTTTATGCAATTCTTGACTTACCAATGAATGGCCATGTTATATTGTGCGTAGTTTGTGACGTTAATATGAAGTTGTTCTCCTTCTCTATCATAGATAGTAGGTCCCGGAAACATCCCATTTACAGTGACAATGGGTTTGCCGTTGCATAACCGACTCACATTCTTGACTTGAACCTGGCGATATATGTATACTAAATTAGTGCCATAGATCATTAACAAACTAATGAAGTGATACAAGTTATCAAGTAATCGTTTCGAGAAAAATAAAAAATACTAATTTCCCGAAGTATGAGAACAAACTTACATTGAATTGATACTTCTTCAAAGAAGCTTCAGCGGTAAGAAAAGACAGACACCCAACAAAGAAGAAAGTAAAAATGAGTGATCCAATGGAACATGAAACTCATCTAGCCATTACCAATACAAGTAGTGAGCATCTGCATTACATGTCGGCAACACACAATACTATTAAGTACGTAGTTATTATACTTTATCACGTGAAACTAAATCGATTTTTTTTATATATTTATATTTATGAAGTAAGTATTTGAAGCTTGAAAATCATCATAAACAAAATATAAAAAATGCAGTTTTCTTAAGTTACTTTTAAAATTATACTTAAATTTTTAAAAAATATAAATATATTAAAAAAATAATTTATTATTCATTCGTTGTGTAGATAATTCAAAAAAATTAATTCAAAAAGTTTTTAAATATATAAAATTCGTAAAATTTTCATATACAATGAAACAGATATGAAGTTTTTAAATATTTACATTTATTTTTATAAAAAATAGTATTTTCATAAATGAATAATTTATAATATATTTATATTAAGTCTTTATAAATATTATCTATTAATCCGACGTTCCTAAATTAACGGTTTAGTCCCTGTTTCGTTAAGTGTTTAGTCCTTATTTCATTTGGTTAACCAAATTCTGTTAAAATAGTTAGCATTTCCACTATTTCCTTCCGTGAGGGGGGGATATTTGATCAGTCGAAATGATTATGAGATGAGAGTGGAACGAAGGATTATGAGTTTTTTTTTCTTATATATAGAGTTAGGTTAGATATATATATAAACAGATAGAAGCAGGTCATGTAAAGGCATCTATGTTTGTCGCAGGAGTTGGCAAATATCGTTGTTGGTTAGATGAGTTACTTGAACAATATGTTTTCAAATACTATAAATGTTCTGTAAGTATATAAATGTTTGAACATATGTAACTTGTACGGATTAAGTAACTTAAAAGGAGATCTGATCAAAAAAAAAAAAAAACAAACTTAAAAGGTGATAAATAGATTGACTAACAGTAACAATTTCCTTGGTATCTTGTTGTGTCTATTGAGCTGAAACTCCAACCTATTTACGGTCTAAAATGTCTACATCCCTGATCCCCCAACCATACTTCTCATGTACCCTAAGTCTTGCTGGGCTATAATCTTGTCACCCTTACTCCCTAACAAAAAATGATTTGGGCAACATTTGCTTAACGGCCAAAATAGGACTATGAATGATAATTTCTAATATCGTTTATCTGGATATTTTAACCATATGCCAAAACACCCGTTTTATATCGGTTTTTACTACTATTTTTTTTCTTTCTCAAATCAACTCAACCAGATTTGCGCCCGATTTATACACCGGGTATATTTAACTTCTTATAACAAAATTGGTATGTAACCCATACTACGTATCGGATTCGATAAAAAAAATTAATCTGGTATGATGGAACTTTGTCCTGTCTTGTAGTGATGTCATATGTATAATATTTTAACATATCTATAATATTTTTGAAAAAAATATTATTAAAAAAAATTGACACATTTTTCTAAGTATGTATAATATTTTTATAATATTTTGTCATAAATATAATATTTTTTTTATTTTTTTTTTTAGTTTTTACGGGTAAGGTGGGCGATCGCCACCGTCTTAGTGTTTATGTGTTTGAACAATATTAAACAATATGAGTTATTTACTTTTAATAAGTGGATGGTATTATTTATTTTAACTAAATAGAGAGTTTTCATCATCGTTCAACAGATGCGATTGAGTTAGTCCTGTAAATGAATAAATTGACGATGATCAATGATCAATAGATGGAACAAGGACTCGTAATCACAAAGCAAGGATTTCTCTTAAAATTCATTGTACATGAAGCCATTAGTATATGAGATCACTCATTTGCAATGAAGGTTTTGGAGAGAAAAAAACTACCCTTTTTCGTGGAATAAGAGAAATAAATTGTCAGAGGAATCATTTGATTTCAGGCACCGTATCCAAAACAAAAACAAAACAAGGTTACTGTAACACATTACATATTCAGATTATGTTCAGATTACAAAACCAACTAACAAAATCATTAAAAAACAACATATTTGAACTCTCTATATTAATCTGAACCATAACTATATAATTGGAGTGGAACTGGATTTGGAGTTCGAACTATCATCCATACATATTAGTCCAAAATCAAGTACTTCAAAAAACAAAAAGTTTTGAGTTATTTTTTTGTGTTTTTAGCGAAAAAGTTAATATCACCAGACGATATTTGGACCGCCATGGTTACATACTCAGCAACCAGTCCGATGCCGCTAAGCAATATACGCAGTTGTAACATAGTTTCGGTAGTCCTAACATAGTACATAGGGTTTGTCCTCATGTGATCCTTAAGAATAGTCTTTGATTCATAAGATGCCGAGGCAATTTGTGTCTCCCTATTCATAAATATTACTCTTTGCTCTATATATTTAGGATCTCTAGTGTTAGTGTATACTTGGGTATATGTTGTATAGATTATAACAACTAATTTCAGTAGCGCCACAAGGGAAACAACTTAACCTTACTATCAAAAAGCACGTAAACCAACCACAATGTACAAAGAAGGAGGAGTGAGGAGTTACATTACTTATAGCCAATTTTTTTTAGAAAGTAGTACCATGAAAAGGCTGGTCAAGTGAGCTCGTCTTTTACACAACAAACCACTAAAAACATAACTCAAACTACCAGATCTACCTACTCCATGTCTAGACTACGTAGGATCTCGTCACCATTAACTAGATCGGAGATGGAGAGGGTCAGAAAGCGAGAAAGAAAGACTTTATCAAGACAAATATAGATCCCAGTTGAAGTGCCCAAAAAGCGACACGCCATCGGAAGTTGCTGCAAAACGAATCTTCGGGATAAAGCTAGGCATGATTTTCGTACGCGTTTAGACGTCTTGGTAAAATTAACAGAGACATAAAAATCAATTATATTCGAGCAAACGATGACCATGCGAGTACTAACAGAAGCGATCACAAATGACGTACCAAGTAAAGAATTGAATAAGCACATAGTAGCAAACCAAACATGGTCGAGCCTGTTGATACGAGAATCAAAGATCTAACCCTAATAACAACAGTGCATGCAATAAATATACTATAAGTGCATAATATGTAACAAATAGACAACGACAAATACAGGTCGAGTCCACAGGGATCGATGGATAATATCAATAAAAAAATCATCTATTCATGGGTTTATTAAACCCATAGAAATATACAAGAAAAGTATAAAGGAGAAGAAGAAGAAAAAATGAGTTTACTAAAACCAATGGAAAATATACAAGAAAAGAATAAAGGAAAAAAAGAAGATAAAATATCCTAGTTCCCCTTTTAAAGGGATAAACCAAAATTTGTTTTTTTTCTATGGAGAAGTTGTGTAGAAAATTGTATCAGGCTCCCGGCTTTGGTAACCTCCTCTTGTTGTCTATTCAACTAGGAAACCTAACCTCCTTAAACTCTTTCACCTCATTTTGATCCTCATCCAATTAAGAGACTTAACCTCCTCAAAAACCAACAAAAACCCTATCTTTAACGTCCAAGGCAAGCCCAAAAGGCAATTTCTTCTTTTCTTCTCGCGCATGCTTAATAAGGCCCAACAAAAACCAAATCCAAGTTGGTTTCATTATTTTGCTCATAACTTCTTCATCCGAACTCGGAATAACCTCAATCTTTTTGCGTTGGCTTCGTATTTCAGTTATATTCAAGATGATGATAAGAACTCCTGGATTTGGATGGTTCTACTTGGTATTTGGTCCTTATCCATTAGTAGACTCCACTTCTTTAACACTTTTATAGTCATTTCCACTTCTTTTGGTTGATTCACCTAACATGAGACATAAGATAGAAAAAAAGTGTAATAAAAAGTAGTATGCAAGAATAATAGCTAATATAAGCATGCATTTAACACTCAAAACATGTAAATTATACAACTATCATAAACCCTAATTGTTTACCATTCTTTTTATTCAAATCTCTTACTAACAGATGGAGACCCATCAATCAAACCAAAATCAAACCCTAACTTCGCTATTAACATCATTTTATTGAGTTATTATTACTGTTGTTATTAAGATTTCGGAGAAAAAGAAAATGAAACAAAGAGATAGACAGGGACATTGAGAAAGAGCGAGAATGAGAAGCGTACGCATAGAGAGGGGAAGTCGACAAAAAAACTTAACGAAAATAAAATAAGCATTTTTTTTACCCTTTATCTTTATTTAGGGATTAGTAAGGGTTTTTAAGTAATTTGAAACCGCTTTTTGACTTGTCAAACTTAGTTTGACTAACTTATTTAAATTTGACGGAAATTAAACCGAAGGGGCACTTTAGAAAAGTTTGATACAATATTATTCTCCTTTAAAAAAACAATTATGTATGAGTATATAAATATATAATTGTTTCTGCTTATAAAAGTACGACCACAGAAGTTACTAACTAACGTATGTTGGTCTAAAGTTAGCTTGTTTCTCCAAACACGACCAATCTCGTCAAATGTTTAAAACATTTACTTGATATATATGGAAAAAAGGATAAATTAAAATTATTATAGGATATAAAAATTAAGAAATGTTATGAAATAAATATTTGATGGATTTACACCGCACTTATATCACCATCTTTATGTCTCCTACCACCCTTACACATTCTTATTTATCTTGTAACCTTCACCTTAAGTATATGTTAATGGTTAGTAATGGTTGTATGTCGTTACCTCTAATACTTGACGTCATTAAACATCCACTTTATTGTATGACCTATAAATAGAGGTCCTTACACAATTGTATTTCACACTAATTTTATGAATGAAATGGTCTTTCGTATCTTTTTTATTTACTTGTTTATGTTTATCATTTTCAAATTTTTAGTTTATAACACGTTATCACGTACGTAGCTCTAATGAGCCGTAAAGAATTTCTTTTTCTAAACTTTAGTTTATTTTTATTGGTTTTCTTTTGATTGTTATAATCATTTATTTTTTTAAAAATCCTCGTATATATTGATTTGTTTTTACAAATAAGCAAAACAAAAGTTTATTCGAGGAATATCGTTTGGGTTTGACTTTATTTTCTTTTTAACCGAACAAGAAGATCACATGTAGTATACAATTGACTATTTTATTAAATCGTAAAAATCAATGATTATGTAGTTTTTCCAGCAGTTTCATGGGCAAGGCAATTTTGGCATATTTTCCAAATCCTTGCCTATATAGTGTGATTTATTCATCGATTCTAGAAGAATGTCACATATCATTGACATTTTTCCATCAAATATGGTTTTATCCAAAAAAATAATAATATAAGCTATTGGTTTCTATTCTTTCAAATAAACCATTCATCAACCAAAGAGTGGATTTTTTTTTCTTCCAAATGATGACGATGATTCCATTATTTTTCTTAAAAAGAATCATATAAGCCAATTGAAAATAGTTTTATTTATGCTATTCACAATTGTAAATATCAGTAAATGAGGAATTGCTACATTATTGAGGGATATTAAGTAATTTTGATTTTTCCTCATGGTAACACTATTCTCCAAAAAATTAAAATTGTTCATCTTTTAATACGTTGAGACACAAAAGGTTAATATGGTGCACACCCAGCTAGTTAGCTATATCATTAGTCCTTGAAATGACTAAAATTGATCTTAAGATAAATTTCTTTAATAAAGAAAGTGTCCATAATTTCATGCGAAAGTGAACGGTTATCTCGTTGGTCTTATAGGCCATACTATTTTTTTATTTTTTGGAGATTTATTCGCATACTTTATATGCTTTTGGTTTTGACCGATAAAATTTATAGTTAATTTTCAATTTGTATGTCAAGTAGACTACAATTTTAGGACAACTATTTTATGGCTCTTGAAGTCAGAATCTACTGTCGAACCTGGTGTTATTAAAATCCAAAATTATTATGAGTATATGTCCTCGAATTAATAGGATAATACTTTATGAAACTTGTTTTCCTACATGAGGTATAAATATTTCCGCCATAAACAGGGGGGAGACTATACACTACTATACATTGGTGTTCATTAACTTAAAAGGTATATCAATTTCTCTCCCATCATGGTCAAATCGAAAAAGGTTGTCATTAAATAGGCGTGAAAATATCTCATTTAGCTTTTCCATAATCTTAGCATTTTAGAAGAGGCTACATATAATGCTCTAATATAGTCTATCAAAACAAGATCCACATTGTCATAGTTCACATTTTCTCACTGGAAGATGGGGAGATTATGATGCCCGTGGGAGATGGTACCAGTAATTCTTTAAATTTTCTAAGATATGCATACACTTGAGAATTATATGAGATCGTGGTAAGCTAATATAATTTTCAAATATTCATTTACAATATCTACTGAAATATAAATGATGGTGGTTGTTAACCTATCTGCAGAGTGATATCGACATATGTGATTGGTAGGCACAAAATTAAAATTATGTTGGATTAAAATCTCATAAATAGCGTAATATTTGGATCCATGACTTAACACCTTAACGTGCAAGCTTGAATTCTGAAAATTACAGGCTGGTGTAGTCTTCATGCGTTATATGAGAAACATGATCGTTGTGAAAACGATTTGAGGGTTCTATTTTCATTTTTTTCTCAAACCCTGTGATTGGTTCAATAATACTTTGTTCACCTTGTATGATACATTTGGCGTGGTAGTCCTTGAAGAACTCGTAGATGCATTCACACAATAAATATGGTCGGAGAACATATTCAAAGTTGTAATCCTTGGAGGATTCAAATTATATTCAAGCAGCCACCTGACTCGAATATGTCAGGTTTAACAATCTTTTATGTGTTCTTAAAAATTTGATACAAAACCAAAAATCCGGATTAATTAGTTGATGAAATCAACTTTATAGATCTCTTGAGGAGTTTTTAAAAACACAAAAATCCACGCTTTAGTAACATACACCTTATTTTATTTTCTTGATCTGCAGTTTAAATGATTATGCTAGCATAAAAATCATCTATGATATATCTTAGAGTGATTATTTTGATGCTTGTTTTCTGTAATACTCATGTAGTTGAGTTAGCATCCATAAACACGTCAAAAGTTGTACTCTTTTCCATTCGGTTCAGGTTTTTGCCCATGTGGTTTTTCTGACAAAGTTTTAACGATGCAACATCTCGTTGACGTTGACTTTTCATTCAAAATGTTGATATTGTGCTCTTTTTCCTTCGTCCAGATTTTGTCTCATTGGATTTTATGGACAAGGTTTTAGTTAGGAAATTTATTCAAAATGGTGGTCATCCAAGGGGGAGTTATTGTAATTTCGGTTATTTAGTGGATGCCCACATTGATTAGACAAAATCAACATGATCATATCTTAGGAATTTGAATGTCCTTCTGAACCACATAAGGTTTAATCACAAATACGGTTTTTGTTTACATTTGATAATGTATTTGTATCGTGGCACTTTGTTGAAGAAACTACATCAACTACATCTGTAAAATCTCGAGAAACTAGGGATCCATGGCACAAGTCCTCAATGTGTTGAAAAAGAATGTAGACACAACAAGAGTATTTAATCGAAGACAATACTGTTTGTGGAACACAAAATAAGACTTCATTAACTAGCAATTTTCTTCACGAAAGTACAACAATCTTCTGTATTCAAGAAATTCATTCACCGAAATTGGGAAGTCTCGGCTCAAAGATATGCAAGACAAGATTCAACTGAATTACTCACCAGAGGAAGCATCGTAATAAAAGGTATTTTATCGGACTTATCACGATGTACTCTTTTTTCTTTTTCAAGGTTTTGTCCAATTGGGTTTCCCTTGTTAAGGTTTAACGAGGCAGCATTTACACGTCCATCACTACTCTATATGTTTTGTACTCTTTTTCCTCCGCCTAGGTGTTTCCCTTCGGGTTTTCCTAGCAAGGTTTTAATGAGGAAATATTAAGTATTATGGTATCATCCAAGGAAGAATGTTATGAAACAAATATTTGGTGGACTTACACCACACTTACACCACCTACCACCCTTACACATTCTTATTTATCTTGTAACCTCCACCTTCTTTTTTTTTGATAAAAATTGTGACATCCTTAAGTATATGTTAATGGCTAGTAATGGTTGCATATCATTACCTCTAATATAATGTCATTAACTACCCACTCTATTGTATGACCTATATAAATGGAGGTCCTTACACAATTATATTTCGCACTAATTCCATGAATGAAATGACCACTCATATCTTTTCTTTCTACTTGTTTATGTTTATCATTTTCTAATTCTTAATTTATAACAAAGAAAAACAATAAATTTGCTTTTACATTCTACATTGTCTCTAGATGTTTGATCTCGATGATGTAATATCTAAAGGCTAAAATGTGAGATCTTACGGCAGTTATCACGAGGCTAACTTTGTCATTGCAAAACTCCAAATCCATTATCAAGCACTATTGGGCTTGGTTTTTGGACGATATCACATACTGAACTTACAAACTAGAGAGATCATAGTGTGACTGTGTGTGACATCAAAGAATCATAAAATACGGTAATTACCACAAATTAGAGTCTCCTACATCACTACATGGCCCTTCTCCAATCACTTGATAACCGACCCCTCTCTGTATGGGTTGTCATTGTCTTATTTCCTTTTCGTCCAATTTGCATCAATTGAAACTTGTTATTTCAAGTTTTCTTGTCTATACTTTTGTCTGTTACAGTTACAGTGAAGTGCTACTTGCCAAAGATAAGTAAGATTTTATCAGCTTTGTCACAAGTGCTTATTAACGCGGTTGGTGGTAGGTATCGCAAGCGGGTGACAAATTTTACCGGTAATATTACCGGAGTTTACTGATGGGATCTCCTATAACAAATTTTCTCACCTTTCAATAGAGGAAATCTAAGAAAAGAAAAGAAAAAGAAAAAACACTTCGCCATATGCCTATCTTCTTGTTTGAAACAAGAACTCATTTCTCGAGACGGGCAGGGGCTCAACCACACTACTTAAGTGCTTAACTAAAATGAAGAGCCTAAAGACAGTAACTTGCCATGTAAGTCCTAAAGCTTAGACTAATAATACAAAATGGTGTAGGCTGATAATTAGAAGGCAAATTGGAAACAAAGAATGTAGAAGATGTCTATTCAAATGGCTACCCCAAGTTTATGCTTACCTCTAAACGAGTAACATGTGGTCCTTTATTCATCGCGACGTTACCCTAATCGACAAACATGTGGCCCTCTTTCTCACGTCCTTCTTGTTTATCAATGATAACACCAACAGGCAACAGTAACAAGGTGGTCCACTTTTCCTTTTCATCTTCCAAACCCAAACCCTAGTTGTAATTGTTGGGCTGTCCTCCTTCTGCCTGTTCAGGGCTTGACCGAAGAAACCAAGTACACAACTCTAACATGTAACACTACCTGTTACAAATGGTCCCTCCCCTCCCATGCTCACCACCATGTTTTGCTCTTATTACTTATTTCTATCTCTTGTTAATCTTGTCATGTTTTTTATAGTTCA
>JAJJMC010031261.1:2454890-2544221 GCA_023531435.1 Papaver californicum
ACCCCCTACTAAAACTATAACTCCTAACTAACTAACCTAGGTTTAAATCTTAGGACTATCTAATCCTAGGATAAGGGGTATTACAAAATCAAAATAATAAAGCTTGCAAATTCGTTCTTGAGTTTGTAAGGTTTTGTTTTGGTAAAACTACTAATAATTTTCAATCACTTGAGTTCACGACTTAAGATTTGAATTTATTAACCTAAAAACTTATAGAACTCAAAAATAAGGCAAATAAAGTTTGTGAGTTCACGAACCTATTGTAGAGAATTTTCTATGAGAAATTTTTCTTTTGAGTACACGAACCTATAGAAGAAAAATTCATCTCGAGTTTTCATTAACATTTGAGTTCGCGAACATATATAGGTGAATTCACGAACCTAGTACAAGAGAATTCTCCTGAGACTTTTGAGTATTTGAGTTTGCGAACTTAAAGGGTGAGTTCGCGAACCTAAAGGACATATTCAGTTCCTATAGCCTTATTGCATTTGAGTTTGCGAACCAACTCTTTTGAGTTCGTGAAACTAGCAAAGATTTATGCTCCTGTATCTTTATTTGCATTTGAGTTCGCGAACCTACATAGCTTATGAGTTCTATTTTCTCTTTTATTTTTCCAAAAACTTAACCGTGAGTTTATGGACCTAAAATTTTAATGAGCCAACCCATAAATCTATATCTTTGGGCTCATTCATTCTTCTTGGATTATTCAAGGAGGACTTTTCACACACTTACAAATTGTTGTTTCTTAGATAATTACTTTAGTTGGAAAGTGTAGTTCTTTTCTTGAAGGTTTGAAGTTATATTAGGTAGTAGTTTTCTTCATTGAATTCACTTGATCTAACAATTGTCTACAAATTTAAGCCACAGAAAGAACCTTATTACAAGTCAAGTTCTTTCCAAAGAAACAATTTTTTGTATCTTAGGAAACAACTTTGATTTAGCAATTGAAAATTAACTTGGGTTGCAATAAATTCATTGCTTACATCCTAAGAAACCCATCCTTGATTGATTACTATAAATTGGAGACATAGTCAACATTGATGTTTCAATCGCTACACTCTTGTATATCTTGTTGCAAAGTTTTTCCTCCAAAAATCTAAGGATCTTCGTGATCTAGGGTTCGAATTTAAAAGATTTCACTTAGGGTTCGTGAAGTACATTTTCACCTATCTTGAGGAAAGATGGTTTCGCAACCTGTATTTGTATTTGTATTGTGTATAATTTTCTTTATTTTATTCTACGGTCATTCTGTTATGATATAAGGTCATTCAAGAATTGCAGAACAAATCCAGATTTGATAGAAAACTACAAACACGATTGAGTTTAACTATTATCCATTGAAATCTTATTTGTGACTTTTTTTCACAAAAAAACTTCTTATATTAAGATCTAGATTGTGATTCTTGTTTAGATAGAAGATTAGGTATATCTATAGATATTGAAGAGAATAAACCTTAATCTTGAATTTAGGTTCGTCTAAATTCATGGAATTAATTTCTACATCCTTGATCTGGAATCAAAAAAGAAATCACCAGGCGTCTTATTGGAGGAAGGGTAGCGCTAGTCTTCACGACGGACTGTGGAACAACTTCTAGGGCTGTAAAAGACATCAGCTAGGGGAATCGAGTGTGTAGGTTCTTGCGAGAATCAAGAGCCGTAGGGGCACAACTGCAACAGAATAGCTCGGAGGGTTATTCTGTCTCAACTATGTTTTATACCAAAGTTTTATAGTAGGCTAGCGGCTTAACAGTGTGTTGTTCAAAATGGACGAGGTTCTAGGGTTTTTCTGCTTCACAGTTTTTATTGTTAACAAAATTTCTTGTGTCTTGTTTTACTTTTATTTTCCGCATATATTGATTTTATCTTTATAATTGAAAGTACAAGTATAAGTTGTACGTTAATCAATCTTTGTGATTTAAGAATGAGATTATCCAATGATATCTTCTTGTCTGCTTTAATCTTGAATTGAAGTTCACATAAGGAAACTGTCTATATGTTTCATCATGAAAAAGTTGGTTGTGTACTTGTATCCTCCCCTTTTTCAGGGATACCAATTTGCTTGGAGATGTACCAAAATCAACCCAATTACATCCGAGCAAGTTCTTTGTTCAATAAAGACCACGTAGAATGCATCCATCCGAGCACCAAATTAGCATGGACCCTAGGGTGGTTGTAAAGTTTAAATCGAATTATATAAAAACAACTGGTATATGAAAAATATGGACGAAAAACTAATTCCTAATGGAAAAAGTGCCAATTCGTTTTCCGTTGAAGCAAGAAATTGAATGTCCATAAGTATTTATTTTCCACCTATTTTAGCAATGCAAAACAATAAATTTTGTAATTTCTTATCAAATTCCCACTTATAATTCTTTTTTACTCTATTTTGCATTACTGTCAAATATACCCGTAAGTTGGAATTTGCGACTAATAGTAATGGGACTGGTAGTGAAGTTCAAAAAATAATAGTTTTTTTTTCAAAAAAAGACAACTATTAAAACGGCCATAGATATAAGTATGACCACGAGGGTTGTCGTTACGTTCTTCTAAATAACAACGTTGTATAGAAAATACTAACCGTTTTAGGGTTTTTATCATGTCATATAACGTTAACGCATGTTATGAACGCTTTTAAGTGACCAATTTCGATATTATTTTTTTCGTAAAAAATATTTTGACATCAATTTTCTAGGATTGTAATAACTGTTATAAACTAAATCAAAAGATGAACTATTGCACAAAAGAAATATAGAGAGAAGAAGAGAGAATTTCTCATTACTAGATATTAGTATCCATTACAAAGGAATGAGCCTCAATTTATAGGCTAATACAAGAGAGGATGATAAAGATAGCATTAACATTAGGAAGTAATGGAATGCATTCTCATAACTAAGGTATTAAACCTAAGTTATTACACTAAAATGTGGGGGTTACCAAGAAGTGAAAGATGTTAAGAGGTGGAAGGGGAGATGATAAGGTGGTGGTGTAAGAGGGGTGTAAGAGTGGTGGAATACACCAAAGAATTAATTCACAACACTCCCCCTTGGATGACACCACTCTATTATGATACTGCCTCGTTAAAACCTTGCCAGGAAAACCTAAAAGTGATAAAACCTAGACGAAGGAAAAAGAGTACAAATCATATCATGGTGTTGGACGCGTCAAATATTGCCTCATTAAAACCCTGCTAGGAAAACCCATTGGGACAAAACCAAGCGAAGGAAAAATAGTACAACATGCACAAATTTCCATCACACAATACTGATGTTCTCCCCCTGATGATGTGCACCCAAAGAAGTATAGAAAGACTGATTACATAAATTGATCTTCAAGTAGAATCACTGACCGTCTTTGTTCAAAACAAGATATAAGTTTGTCTTCAATAATGTCTTCGAATATCTCTTTAAGCAAATTTCTTCAAGTTCGTTGCCTCATCAAAACCTTGTCGGGAAAACCCAGAAGGAAAAAACCGTGACTAAGGAAAAAGAGTACAACTGTAGATAGATTAAGAAAATGAGTTGGACATATATATATTTCCTCGTTAAAACCTTGAGAAGGAAAACCCAGTTGGACAAAAACCTTGACTAAGGAAAAAGAATACAACTCGTAAAGTCCAATATATCCTCCAGCAGAAAGAAGATATCTCAGTTGATTTACCACAAGTAGCTAATCAGCAACCATCTTCAGCTCAAAAAATTTTTTATTGGTAATGGAGACCTTTATGTTGTCATAACTTAATTTCAAATCTCAAGTTGAATTGTCTTTGTCAAATTCCCAATGGTTGATTTGTAGGATCTGATATATCTTTTATTCTTCGTAAATTCCTTTCAAACAATAATAGATGATCATCGTTGTTGCTGCAAAAAGGATGTTGCATCGTCTAACAATTTGGCAAATGGAAACTGATTATCTGTAGTTCATTACTTACGAGACTTTGGATAAACCGTCAAAGCAAAGATCAAATGTTAGAGGTACTACAAAAACCAATATACACAATGCCTCCATATTAGTGCTAATTAAGTTTGGCAAACAAATTCACTACGAACAATTTCAAGTATAACATATAAAGTTATACATAAAATCAAGCACAAAAACAACTTGTAATTAGTACGTAATACGAACCAGAGAGAGTGTTACATACCCGTTACCGAGATGAAAGTAGATTGCTATTACACAAGTTTTATTAGGAGGTTACGTACTTATCCATGTAAACATGTCAAAACTTTCTAAAGTTGACAAAATCATGGACCATTATAATGCTTAATAAGTTTGATACATGATTCCAAGATCTTTTATCTTGAATTATTTCAATAAGGAAGTATAACCTGTGATAATCTTTTAGAAGTTTACACGAACGTTATCTTCGATAACAAACAATTATGTCAGACTATGACATGTAAAACTGGCAAATAATAGTTTCCCTTAAAATTCATCTATCAACGGGGTACACAATATTTACCAAAGTATTGGGTATTTTCAAATCATTTAAGAGTAGATGATGTAATTTCACAGATCTCAAGTGTCTGTAGAAACTAGATGCCACGAGTGGCGCTGTGCAATTAGCGTCCTTGTTCCTCTCGTCTCACTTTCATGCAAACTAATTAAGCATCAAACTTGTAACCTTTCGGGTTCACAATTTTTATTTATGTCCAAAAATGTTTATTAGTGAGAGGACAACCAAATATGGATCATTTCACCCATATTAGTCAACCATACATATTGTCGATACTTCACGGCAGTTTCTCTGTGAAAAAGGATTTTGTCTATAATACATGTATGGTTGCCGCTACTCTGAATACATGTTCGACAATAACTACAATTATGTACGCGTATAAAAATGATTCTTTAATATCGACACCACTTGTCCACTTAGGAATGAATTCCTCTTTAGGAGATAAATATGGCTTGGTAATTAAAGATCGTAGTTAAATAGTCTCATGAGAACATTATCAGTAGCCTCCCCAGGAGCATTATTTTGATCCAGCGTGATTGGCTTCCTCTATTAAGAAATATATATTTTTTATTTTTTATTTTTTTTCATCAACAACTCAGATGAGTTGTAGACGACTCAATTATTGTTAACTCATGGCATGACCTGCAGGGACATAAACTAATGCCAAAATACGTGCAACAACAAATGACTTTTAATTATTCTTCTTGTAAGAATAAAATGCTTCAAGCATATTATAATGAATGAATAACTTCTCCACCTTATACCGAATTGGTGCAAGAATTATGATGAGACCAATTCATGCTTATAACGACTGCTTTCCTCCCTCTAACGGCGGGAAGTCTCATCACATCTAGTATTATTCATGCAAAATATATTATGGGTGAGTGACCTTGGATCCAAGTAGGTCATCCGAAAAACTTTTTTTTTCTTTGGATTGTTCATCATAATATTACAATTAATAATTTTAAATCACCCATGCTCATATATTAATTAAAATTTGACAGCGTATACTTTATCAGTGTGCACCCTGATTAGCATTTATTATAAACGATAGTCATATGCTCTTGTATTGGTACGTCTACCAAAATTTGAGCAAGAAATTCCGCTTGATTGGTACTAATCAATCAATATGTCGGAAACGTTTAATGTTGTAAAAATTGTGCTCTTGTAGCAAAGAATATGACATATATTTTGAGTTTTGATAATAAAACCATTAACAAAAGTATAGATTGACGAGAGAAAAAAAATAAAACCCATTAACAAAAGTATTTAGTAACTATGGGCTACTTCGGGAACCCAGAATTTTATGGATACCTGAAATCCAAAAAATTTCATAGACCACTTCTGGAGTCTATATTTATGGATTACTGCGAGAACCCACAATAATTTGGATTGCTACAAAAATTTATAATTTGCATGTTAGACTACTTCTGGAGTTAATAACATCCCATGGATTGCTTCTGAAATCCTTTTTTTTTTCAAGACCAATAATTAAAATAAACAAAAATCAAAATAAATAAAGAACATACACAGATACAGTACCAACATAATTTAAATATCAATTTCGTCATCTTCGGGTTTGACGAAATATTCATTGCCAGTGTACACGTGGACACATTATTTGTAAGATAAAATTGTCTTAACATCAGGGTCATGTTACTTCAGGAACCGCGGATAGAGACATGATGTCACTTTGTTACGGGTCACTTCAGGGACCGACCGATTAACCGAGTGAACTTCTTTTGTCCATATTATGTCACACTGAGTTCCAACTTCAGGTGGAACAGTCTTTTTTTTTTTTTTAATCCAGGAGATTATTATTGAGGAGGAAAAGTTAAAGTTGTGCTATCCTTCAAGGATACAACCTTTCCTCTTTGTAATGATGCGATCCGCAATTATTGGTACCTTAAAGCGATATAAAATAAAATAAATAGATAATAATCCATCGACAAAATAAAAACTCATATATATATGATATAATTCACAAATGTGCAATTTTAACTAATACATGGTATACATATGTATACGCATGAATCGATTATTTGTCTAAACAAATAGTAGCTGTGAATACATTACTATATTCAACTAAATCTTCATCTTATGAAAACCAAAAGTTTGTCAACTCATGAATATAAAGTAAAAGATTTTGATTTTAGTTTTTCTTAAAAACAAAAAAAAAGATATATAGTATTTTACCTTATTGTGTAAGATTCATCACAATAGAAATTTGATCATCATCGTGGTCAATTGACTACCCTTGAAAAAAAAAATAAGGCAAATTCGATCTTATTAGATTATTTGAAAAAAATAAATAAATTAGCTCATTAACAGAGCGTGCTAATAACGTGTTATAAACTAAATCAAAAGATGAACTATTGCACAAAAGAAATATAGAGAGAAAAAGAGAGAATTTCTCATTACTAGATATTAGTATCCATTGCAAAGGAATGAGCCTCAATTTATAGGCTAATACAAGAGAGGATGATAAAGATAGCATTAACATTAGGAAGTAATGGAATGCATTCTCATAACTAAGGTATTAAACCTAAGTTATTACACTAAATGTGGGGGTTACCAAGAAGTGAAAGATGTGAAGAGATGGAAGGGGAGATGATAAGGTGGTGGTGTAAGAGGGATGTAAGAGTGGTAAAATCCTCCAAAAAATTAATTTACAACAATAAAAACGTTATTAAAAATATTTTTAGAGCAATTATAACCGTTATATATACAATTTTTATTCGATTTAACGTTATAATGAACAAAATGGTTTAAAAACATCTTTTTCCTAAATAACGTGTGTTACACCTAAATGTACACACATCCGTTATTACATGTTATAACGATATTGTGACTCTTTTGTTCAAACCTTCAATGCCCCCCATACTTTTCAACCCTAGCTTTTTTACTAGCTTAATAGACCCAGAGCAAGCATGCCCTCAATTGCCTCAAATCCCTTGGCCCTTACTACTAATCTAGACCCCCGATACTCATATTATACACCAGTGACCAAACCCACATTAAAATTTAATGCAGAACCCACCAACACCCATATCTTGAAAACGTAATTTTATGGGTTTTACAATTAATTACTACTAGTTCCTCAAGTCTTAATTTTCAATATTATGAGAAAACGAACCCATGCTGTAACCAAAACTTGATCATGTTTGTCTTTTGGATGTTCTGTAAACTTGCCAATCCCCAAAACAAAACCTTTCTTTGTTTTTTCTTTCTTCTTCATTTTTATGTTAAATATACTTGGGGATATGTGTTTGATCTGCATATTAAACCTACAGTGTCATACATTTCTCTGCATGCGTCCCCTTTTTATATAAAATATGTGTTTCAGTTTGGTTATTCAAAGTTCACAAAAACTCTTTTTGAGTAAAAACAAACTATGAACAAAGAATTCTGTGTCAACAATAACAGCAAACTACTATACTTTCCATTCAAGCATTCTTTTTTCTTTAGTTATATTGCTAATGCTGACCCTTAGTCCTTGAATTCCAATACTTCTTTTATTCTCTAGAACAACTTCGATCAGGCTCAGATCAGGTGGCCAGAAAAGTAGAAGCCAGACACTACTTGGGATTTCATCAAGCTAAAAATCGTTGTTATTGGACATGACATTTGAAGAATGAGTAAATACTTTTGCTCCTCCAAATGACCTTGTCTCCCATGTTCCGAAGTTGTTTTAGCCGCATTCATTGACTGAGAAGATCAATGACTCCCAACCAAACAGTTGATAATTAGTTACAATTTACCATACTACTTGATTGGGATTTAACATTTTTGCCTCTCCTTTACGTTCATTTCATATCACTCCTGACATGCATAAACTTTTTAGCTTTCGATCTCTCCCTCTAAAAGTGGAAGAAAAGTACTGAAATTGAAATCAAAGATACGAACAACATGGCAACATATATCTAGTTGGTAGAACCCTATGTTAAGATGATTTCATTAATGGAAAAACCATAAAAGCCACTAAACAGCTTTATATGCTATGTGAACAGCAAATTTGAAGAACAAGATATTTGAATTTTGGGTACAAGGTGATGATTTGGGTTGTTTTATCTCACATGTTGCAATGAATAACTTGTCGGGTGTTTTACTTATAACTTGGATGATGGATAGATAGATCAGACTGAAGATAAAGAAACGTTTATGATAGTTGTTCTCTTTGTTTTCCAGTAAAAAGTTCCATTGTCATATCGGTGTATTGGTCGTTTCAGCTGCGGGTTCATTTTTGTTGTTACGCGCCCGAGTCGCAGATATTGCCAACTGTGTTAATCACGGAGCTGTGTTTGCATGTCTTCTTTTTTTTCTTCCTGGATAATGGGGAAGCTGGTTCTGCCTATCTTCGCGTCCCCAGCACCCTAAAAGAGGCCTTCACCATTTACTTATGCACCCATTATAGCCGGCCGTTGAACACTAACTTCCCTACATGGTCCCATTTCCAAACCAGTAAACTAAAATCTGATGAGAAATGAAATTCCAGGTATAACCCATTATTCTATTATACATAACCACCACCATGTGGACCCAAATAACTTACTCTGCTGTCTCATTTATCTAACTTTGTGAGACAAACTATTTAATGATCTAGAACCATGAATGGCATTCAGAGATGGGGTTCTCACCAGGTGTGTTTAACTTAACGTCCTATACTTGTATCTCCTACATAATGTAGCAATTGATATATCCTGTCATTTTGAAGTCAGGTGAAAGAGCAGAACATTTCCAACATCATGATACAAAATATGAACTAGTACTCATAGGATAGTTATCTTCCTTTTTCTTCAGTATTTATGATCAAATTGCTTTGATGCATTAGCACTATCGTAATGTCCCTAAAAGAAGGGATATTTCTTTTAATAGTTGTACAAAAAATGATGACCTAAACTGGATAAGAGAGTGACACCATGATGTCCCTTAAAATTAACTGTCAAAGTCCTCGAGGACCATACAATGTCAGTCGGTATATGGTTTGTGCTTTGTGGGATATACCAGACCAGTAAGGCAATCCATGAACATCTTATTAAAAAAAAAGTATACATCACAAATAGCTGTAAGCATCTGAATCACAGCAGAGTCTCCCAAAATTGAGGGGACCATAGGGCCATAGGGGATAAACAACTCAAAACCTCAGGGCACACCAACGCTAATCCCATTCCTAGGGATTAAGCTCACCACAGCAACTTGGAACTTGTAGAGGCCCAAATCCACTGGCTCTGATTTTTGCTACCAACAGCTTGCAAAATAACAACAGATTCAAGAAAAACATTCTTCCAACATTCAAAGACTAGAGAGTGAGTATTAAAACCTAAGAAGTACAGAAGAGAATGGACAATAAAACACATCAATCTGCCAAAATCTTTCAATTTTATCCTACCAATGCGGAAAAAATTGGAGACCAACACAAATACTTTAGCCACAGAATATGCAAAACGTTTATCACTCATATGATACATTAACTAGCTACTGGAGGGAGGTTCTGAATCTCAACTTAACAAATTAAGACAAAAAATATGTACAAGATAGCTTAATATGTGCAGACTCTACTGGATATCATAGTATAACAACTCAAGTGTATTGTAAATATTATCTGATTCACCATGGGTTTCATCCCTTGTGGTAAACAAACTTACCCTACCGTTTATGTCAACCCAACTGTAACCAAACTCCTTCTTTGCTTCTCTTTGATTCATTCTCTTCCTCATATCTAAAGCATCTGTGAATCGTCCAACAGATGAATAAATCTCAATGGCCATCAAACAAGCACTTGAATTATGGGGTTCAAGGTCTAATACTCGAGCAGCTGCGAACAAGCCCAATTTCGAATTTCCCCAAATCTTGCACCCGTTCAGCAATGTTCTCCAAAAGATGGCCGCTGGATCAAATGGCATTTTCATTATTATAGTCAATGCTTCTTTGATGAATCCTGCACGCGAGAGGACATCCACAATGCAAGCATAGTGCTCAGGTCCAGGAGAAATCCCATATTCTATCTTCATATTTCTAAAGTATTGAATTGCTTCTTCCACATGTCCACAGTGGCTGCACCCTTGAAGTACACCCAAGAAACTAATGCTGTCAGGTAAAACGTGAGCTTTTTCCATTTGATGGAAAACCATAACCGATTCTGCAGCATATCCATTTTGCCCATAACCCACAATCATAGAATTCCAGGTGATGATGTCAGGCTGAGGCAAACCTTCAGATATTACTCTTGCAAAATCCAAATTCCCAGATTTCACGAACATGGAAATAGCAGAGTTTCCTACATGGGTGTTACCCTCAAACCCAACTTTAATGCATTGAGAATACAATTGTTGGCCAATTGAGTGTGCAGCTATATCTGCAGAAGCAGTAAAAACACTAGTAAATGAATGGGGAGTTGGTCGGATACCCACTGATAACATTTCTCTAAAAAGAATCAAGGTTTTAGAAGCCAGCCCATTTTGTTGGAATCCTGATATAATCGCAGACCATGAAATAGAGTTAGGTTCAGGCATTAGCTTGAATAATCGCCATGCATCTGTTATTTGTTTGTCTCGAGAAAGTCCTGAAATTATAGTAGTCCAGCTGGTAAGATCCTTATCAGGCATGATAAAAAACAACTTCAACGCGATATACATCTTTCTTTCTCGGGCATAAGCCATGATCATTGAATTCCATGATACAGTGTTCTTCTCATGCATCCTTTCAAACATATCTTGTGCATCACTTATCCTATGACTCTCAATGTAACTCCTAAGCATTACGTTCCAAGTAATACAATCTCGATGGGACATTTCGTCAAATATCGTTCTTGCAGTATCTATATCTCCTTTAACCGACTGTTCTGATATTCTTTTGGTGAGTAACACCAAATCTTTATCACTCATTTCGGTACTAAATCCTAAAAATCTCTTGTGTGGCAACATGCATGCTGGATAAGTGATTTCCTTACTCAATATTATGTTATGTGATGCAACAAGTTTCACCAGTTTTGTAATAGAAGAACTCATTCTCCCCCCACATTACGAGGCATCAACCATACAGGTAGAGTATTTATCCGTTTTAACTCTAAAAATAGGACATGCGCCTATAGTGATACCATATTCCTGTCACTAAGGGGTTTCAGACTTTCAGCTGGCAGCCTAACAGTTGTTCGGCAAAACTTTGAGGAATTGTCTGGCAGTATGGACATCTTGGCCTATTTAACTTAGAAGGATTTTGCAAAATTTTGATGCGGTAGGTAATATTAGTCGGGGCGGAGCCAAGATAAATGTTAAAAGGGCTAAAATAATTCTCTTCCGTTTTATTATTTTTATCATCTATTTTATTTTTATCAATTTTAAAATTATGTTCAACTTTCGATTAGAGTCGTATTTTTTTAATAAATTTTTAAATATATTTTTAAATCTTTTATATTTATAAATTAATATATTTATATATTTTTTAATATTTTATTCCCTTAAAAAAATATTTAGCTTCAAAAATTAAATTCTTTATTAAGTTTATACTCCATAAGTATACAATCTTTTAGCCTTCCTTTATTATTTCCTTTTTACAATTTTTCTAATAATTTTACGTAGTTTTTAATATTAGTATTTTTATTAAATAAAATAGCCAAATATAATCAAGGGCAGTCAAATAAAATATCATAGTCTCCTTAATATTTTGACAAAGTCAGAGCAGATTAAAATTAAAAAACAGAGGGAATACTCCTTTTAAAAATATTAAAAGGGGCGGAGTAATAATAAAAAAATAGAAGTGGGGGCAAAAATTGAATAATAGGTTTAAATTAGAGATTTATTTGTGATAATATGAGTAAATTAGTTTTATCCTTGGAAATATATAGAGAACATAACATAAAAGAAATTTTTTAGGTTTATTCTGGTGAACTGCACAGTGTTATAATTAAACATATTTAATGACAAATATTTAGAAATAAAATAACCTATAAAAAGGATCTCGTTGAACAGATTGTGTGGATGTCAATTCTTCTATTATAGACTTTACTAGTCAATAAGTGTCATATATTAATAACTTGTTAAGTAATTATATTTAATCAATATAAAATTTATAAACATTAATCCTGATAAAATTAAAAAGTATTTCATTTTACCAAAAAGAATTGATGTATTTTAATCTAAAACGTTGGAATTTACTATTTCAACGTTCCGAACCATCAGATATAAAAGAACTGATGTATTTTACTGTTTCAACGTTTCGAACCATCAGATATAAAATGAAAAGTATATGCATCATTTATTGAAATAAGTTTTTTCTTTTTACATTAAATATTTTTTTAATGGTAATGATACTATTGAAACTCTTAATTCTAAGCTGATCCAGATCGGTTCTTAAAACATTTTTAAAAATTTAAACTTTTGATCATGGATTGTATTTGTATTGTTTCTTCAAAATATAATTTTCAAAGTTCTAACTACTCAATTCAAACTCAAAGTTGATTTTCAACATCAACAACATTCAACAGCATCATGAAAAAAAAATGCCAATAGATAAATTAACAGCGTATCAACGGATTATAATTTCAATTGAATGAAAATTCTATGAAAATTTTCATATTACCTCTTAATTGAGCTTGTATTTGAGAAATTTAAAATCTAGAGCATTCTAAATTTCCTTTACGCAAGAAGCAGAGAAAAATAGATATTGATTTTATTGAATGCTTATTTCTCCTCTTGACTTTTTAAAGGACTGGTACCAAACTATTCGTTTTTCCTTATTCTGTAGTACTACTTTTAGAAATCCATTCTTGGCCTCTGTTTTTTCCCAAAAAGAAAATTGTACTCCCTCCGTCCCTATTATGAAGGTGGAGAAGTAAACATCTCTTAGAATAAATAAGTTTTTGGTTTTCTTTTATCTCTTTCTTTCCAAATTTATCATTATCTTATCCTAATAATATATTCCTATATCTATGTATCTCTATATCCCATTTAACTAAATTATATGATACCCATGCACCATAAATAATGGCATATATATATGTGGAAATAGTAACCTTGGAATTGGAACTCCACCTATCTAATGGGACTATAAAATTCCTAAACTCTGCTTTTATAATAGGGACGGAGGGAGTATGTGCCTACTTACTAGCTAGGTGATCATTATATTCTTGAAACGTTAGGTAATCATTATGTTTTTGAAAATTTCACGTTGACAGTATGCATGTATGAAATATTGTCGGTAATTGCAGTGTATTGCTATAAATCACGGACTCACGGTTACGAATTTTACTATATATCATAATTTTGTAAGTAAAAAATCCAAAAACAAAAACAAAAATAAAAAAAAATATAAAAGCGTAATAGCAACATTATAACCATTTTCTCGCATGTTAAAACGTACGTTAGATAGGAATTTCGTATCATAGATTTGATTATTTTTTTCTTTAACCGTTATCACAGCTGTTATTTTAAAAAAAACATAAAAAAAAACAAAATTTTCCCTAAATAACGTGTTTTTTGCCCAAAATATACTTACACCCGTCAAAACGCGTTATAAAGGTCACAGTCATAGGTCGTGACCCGACATGTGACCCATATTTCAAACCTTGGAATAAATTATCACCCCATTGTTTATTCATCATAATACTTATAGTGGCTTTTTTAAAGTTAATCTAATGGGTTTTAGTTTAATAAGAGCTCTCATTTTTTTTTACATTCCCATTACATCTTGCTTGTTTTTGATGAGTTGTTTTTTTTTATCGGTAAATAATTTGGTGCCGGTGTATTTCAAACTCAGAAGCATCATCACCTAATAACTTTACCACTATACTATAGTGACATCAACTAACATCGACTTTTTGATGAGTTTCTTCATTTATGTACTTGCAGAAATTCTGGCAAGACTTTTGTTCCCAAATGAAGCACTAGTTACAGTAGGAATTGCACAAGTCGAAGACACTTTAAGGCTTCCATTGTATGCGATGAACTTGAACTAAACTACCCCATCTCTTTCTATGGAGGAAGAAGTTGATCTTATTCATAAGATAACTGCAATCTCAATATCCGGTAATTACACTTTAGTAACACCTCTCTTGCATGCTTGAATTGGTGGCTTTCATGTTGACACTTGAATAACAACAACTCTAGGGACCAGGATTATAGGCTGACCATAATTGTATCAATGGAAATAGAAATCTAATAAGTTTGTGACAAATTCATGTTAAAACATAGCTAATATTTCTGTGTATTTGTGGAGCATTGTTAAGGTTGGGAAGCGTTATTTCCCTCGATGCAATGAATTAATCGACAAAATAACGGGCTCGGATGACACTAGAACTTGCTGGTTATAACTCTAACCACCCTGAAGAGCGAGTAATGCCCAAGAATATTAAAGATATTTTCTAATATCCTTAATTAGGCGTTAAACCCAAATTTTAAACTTCTAGTAAAATTAATATTTATACACTGGACTAAAACGCCCCCACCTAGTTTAATTAAGAATCTTCAATAACCCAAACATAATTAACTCTACGTGTCAATGCTTGTATCATAACCGCAACCAAAGAACTCCCTTGATTATAAATAATTTCTTCATATCTTCTAATCATTCTTACAGAATAACTTCTTGATCTACTAAATGTTAAGCAATTTGTAGCGATAAGCATATGTTTGCCAACTTCAGATCATCTTCCCGTTCCAATAAAGAGACCTGTAGATGGACACGCTTTCCCATGTCAGAAGTATAAAGCTAACATACAGGAAATACAAATATATATTCTCTATATTGCAGGATTGTTGGGTCTCATCTACAAAAAGTCTAAGACAGACTCCAATGATGAGAATGATTCATGCATCTTGCAACATGCACAAACAAGGGTTAAGTTGTTAACCAACACTGAAAAAGTTATTATAAAGTAATGAACAAGACTATTTCTCATCTGTATCAGAAGGTTTTAAAGCAACACGTAATTAATAAATAGAAACTTAGTGACCAAAGTATGAATGGAGCATCTGAAAAGCTACTTAAATGAAAACAATCCTGTGAAGAAAATAAACTTTAAGAGTTTTACGCCTTCAGTGATGAGTATGCTTTTCTCTTATTTTATCTCCATTCATACTTATCACTCTTTCTGTGAAAAAAAACTAACTTCGAGAGGCTAAGGTATGCTCAGTCTAAGAGGAACCAAACAACACATGTTTAGCTAATGAAATCACATATTCACACAGAAAAGCATCTGACAAACTAACCTCGGAAGGCGTAAAATGACCACAAGTTTGTTCAGTTATGTCCAGTAAAGATGCTTCTTGTGAAGAAGAAAAAAAAATAGTTTCTAAAATATAGCCAGTTGAAGATATACAATGGAATGTGATGTCCATTCAGTAATATAAAATTGCAAAAGAAATTATGCACAAGAAGTGTTGATTGTGAAGTATGAACATCGATAGCAGTTACCTGCTTGCATAGAAACTATAGTGCACCACATCTTGCATTGTGATATTCATTGGGTATCGCTCCAGCTTTGCAAAAGCAACTTCATCCAAGATGGGTTCCTTAAGCTTACCAACAGAATATTCCTGACTTTTCCTACAATTCCGTTGCAACTTTAAACAATAATGGTATAAATATATGAAATTTGAAAAGAGCACACTCACCCTGACACAACCTCACAACATTCTCTAGGAAGAATTTTGAATATGAAACACCCCTATTGACATACAAGTGCAATCGACATTGACGGAAGACAAAATTACTAAATTAAAGATAGTAAACATGGCATTTTGGATTTTAGTCCAGTTTATAGAAAATATGATCATACAGCTAAAACTATGATAAAACAGGATGAAACCAGTTTCAACCCAATCAACAACAGGATGAAACCAGTTTCATCCTATTTTAAACACCGATGAAACCAATTTCATCCTAGCTTAAACCTAGGTAAACCAAAATTAACCCAATATAACACAGGATGAAACCAGTTTCAACCCTGTTAAAACATACGACAACCACAAAAAAGACATAAAAAAAGAGAGAAATATTTGCTTGATTTAGCTGCTACAAATATTAGTAGTCTTTTTGATTGCATCGCATTGCATACCAACTGCCAAGCAGAGGAGGGCTTATATGTACAACTAATTATTAACCAAGCATTGGTCAAAATGAAATGAACATTTTTGATGGATAGCGATGCGAAAGTGCAGCTGGATTGGAAAAACCAAGCCGGTGAAATTGCATTGTGTGATTGCATTATGTAAAGAGCATCAAACGCTCTTATGAATAGACAATGAACCAAACAACGCTTACATTATGATATCAAAATCAATTGTTTATGGAAATGTAAAACAACTTTGGCAATCAAAACAAAAAAACATCAATATAAAAAATAAACCAATTTAAACAGGATTAAACCAATTTTAACTCAATCTAAAACAGAAAGAAACCTGTTTCATCCTAGTTAAACATGGGTAAACCAAATTCAACCTAATTTAAAACATGATGAAATCAGTTTCATCTTAGTTTCATATTTTAGATTGTAATGGAGGAAACAAAAATAAATCCATCTTGACATAAATAACTGGATGAAACCAGTTTCATCCTAGTTAAACCTGCTGAAATTGCAGATTAAACCTGGATGAAGCTGATTTCATCATAGTTTACTTTATACTAACACTTATTCACCAATATCTACTCAACACAATTTCACAGCATACACACCAATTTCACAGCAAATTTCACATTTTCAAAACTTATCCCAGATGTGATTAAATCTAGATCGATGATTCCAATTTCGTCCACTTTTAAATGGGTAATGTATACAATTACCCTAAAATTGAGCATGTCATTAGATTAGGGAGAAACTAAGAAGAAGATGAAACCAATTTCAATCATAAAAAAAAAAATCAAAAGAAAACCTAAAATTAGTAGAAAGAAATAGTAATTACCCTCTTCGTGGTGGTGATTAAGTAGAATTGACTAGGGTTTTTGTTGGTGGTGGTGAAAGAAATTTTTGGTGCAGAAGAAGAGGATTTTCTGATGATGTCAATGATGGAGAAGGTGGGAGAAGCTTTTTCAGTTTGTGGAGAAGGTGGAGAAGATAAGTTTCGATATTCTCAAAGAATGGGGTGAAACTGATTTTGTGACGGTAGTATAGTCAGTTTTTTTAGAAACTTATTTCTGTCCATTTCACCCTGAACAATATTTTACTCATCCATTTTCACCAGGTTTTAAAATTTTATGGGCAACATGCCCATTTTCTCTGTGCAATTAAGGGGCTACAAGAGATGTTCAAAATAACATCTAACCAAGACAAAGAAGAGACCATTTCATCTTTCACCATCGAATTCCATTTAATATTTACGCACTCACAGTTATAGTTAATGAAAACTTTCATACCATGTTGTTGTCATGAATATTATGTAAAGAAAGTCATTTATGTTGTACAGTTTTTATGTAAGAATTGACGTAGATGTTGAATATAATCGAGTATCCTTCTTCTATTCAAATTAGCCAGTACTGATATCCACAAAGGAATCATTTTTGTAACCCTTTATTTTTAAAATAAATGCAGATCAGCTGCCCTTGAGGCAAGGCAAGCCTTGCTTTGGTGCAGCACGGCTCGAAAGGCAGGGAAGGCAAGCCTTACTCACCCTAGGGATGAAATTCGAGTTGTCATTTGCTTGATCCTAAACGTTATTTATCATTATATTACCAAGCGGAACAAGGTCAAGGCATGTAATACCTAGACATGCAGTAACTTGGAAGATACTTGGTTTCTCTAAATTCAAAAGTTATCAAAATTGAGCTAATCAGTGAAATTTGGGGCTTGTTATTGTCTTATTGGACCAGCCTTGCCCATTGTGGTCATAGGTTTGTCATTGTAAGTGGTTCCGAAGAAACTACAATAGGTCTAGGAGCATGAACTATACAAGGAAGTAAAGCAATGTATTGGTACAGGGACAACTACTAGCAGGGATATGGGAACAAAAAATCCTTGGGCACTCATGATTGGACTTAAATTTTACATCTACTCGGTCATGTAAACAGAAAAGCTTCTACAACTTAAGACAGATCACATCCGAATATCAGGCATGGTGGATTAATTATCAGTAAGACAGACAAATCGGTTTAGTTTGCTTCAAAATTTAGTTCTCAAACAACAAACAGATAATGACACATAGGATGTAGAATCAATGTTGTAACAAATAACAATCTCAAAAACTTTCCTTTATTTGACTCTTAGTTACACTTGTTTATATGAACTTTACAATGAATGTTGTTTTTCTTATGCTAGCTCCCATTGAAGACTAGTATCAGCACTACTTTACATTTCGGACAAAACCTTCGTTAGTTCAAAAAATGAGAATAAAATCGAACTACAGATATATGCTGCACACATACAAGTTATGTTCCTCCAGATGATGAGTCGCCTCTGCAAGTATCTGAAAGGAGAATTTTTTATGTCAGGATCAGGTTGTTATCGATCAAAAGCAACCAACCATCAGAAGCTGAATGAAAAAACAAATCAGTAAAAGATTTATTACCTCAAATCCCATCTTTCCGTATAGTGCTAGTGCTGGTTTGTTATCCCGGTGGACTTGTAAATATACCTGCTTTATACCTGATAGATCAAACTCAAGATTGTTGGTTGCATTAGTTTTCCTCCTTGCAGCTAAGCATGCAATTTAGATGACTGGAAAGAGTTTAAACAACCATGGGACGGAGGGATAAGACACCGTCTTTTTTGCAGTTTCAATTGCAAACTTCAGCATGCTGCTTCCAACACCTTGTTGACGTGCACTTCTGCAACAGTTACATTCGAGACTATGCCATATTTCTGTGATCCTCTTTTCTGTAAGGCATCGAACGGATTCACAGGCTTCACAAGTTCCTGGGCAATCAAGAGATTCAAATCTTAGGTGATTCTCAACATCAAATTGCTAACTTAAATTAGAAAATTAACCAAGTACAATACACCTAAGGATAAGTCTCCCCCTGTATTAGGATTTTTCCTGTATTAGGGTTTTTCCTGTATTAGGGTTGGTGCTGAATCAGGGCATGTAATAGCAACTACAGGTGTTGGTCGAAATAGTCAATCGAAGCAGGTGAATACTGAAATAAATTGTTAGTGCTTGGCGTAATTATGTGATGCTGAAGTTAGTATCTCTGAAATGTTTACTTAGTAGACATAGCAGAGCATATTACCGGAATAGGTTCTTTTAGAGTTGTGTTCCAGGAAGCCTGAACTTGAATTGGATTAGGTTGAAAAACCCGGTTGCTTTTAATTCTCATGGCTAATAATATTTTTGTATGCCAAAGTTAGAGAGACTGGAGATTTTTTTGCGATCTAGAAGGTTCTTCTAGACAAGCATTATGAAAGCTGCAAATTATACAAATATTGGATCACCCACTTATCATAGCACTATGAGTGATGGTCAGAGTACAAGTCAATGGCATGATGCACTTAATTTATCAGTGAACAAAACTGACAATAGCTATGAAATCAGTAATAACATTTTTGTTATGTATAATTTATAGTTGACTTCTTGGGTGAGAAAAGGAGTTGCCATCAGAGTTTACTGAGCCAATTCTGAAAGTTAAAGAAGAAGAAGGTAAAAGAGTGTACCACTGTCTTTGTTGGCTATGTTTTTTGTGTGGGTTTGAAAAATATTTGGTAACTAATGCTCTCGATCTGTTTGATGATATGCCTACTTCCCTTGCTGCCAATTTAGTAGTAGTTTAATCATGTATCATGGCCTGATATTTCCCTGCTTTTTTTTCATTATTAGGTCTTGGTCTAGAGAGACCTTTATATGGTACATTTGGATATTGTTTCACCATTTTATTGGTGATGGTTAGAGATGTCAAAAAGGCTAGGTCATCCCAAGTCTGGTTCGGCCTGGACAACATTTACAGGCTGAAGCCTGACCTGGCCCATAATTAAACAGGCTAGGCTCTGGCTCAGGCTCAGGCAACATTAATGCGGAGAGTTTTGATCTTGTGTTCAGTTGGTCACCCTGAAGTCAGGTCATTAAACCATTGAGCTGCGCTTTGTTTTTATTTTCTAATATGGCCTCTAAACTAATACTCCCTGCGTTTCTAGAAAAATATTAGTATCACTTTTGTAAAAACAAAGGAAGTATTATAAATCTGTATAATTAGTAAGAAATGAATACGTAATCTAATTAAATCAAACCACATTGATAACAGTTATTATATATATAACATATGCATATATATCCTCACGATGCTTATTTTTAATTTATAAAAAAATATCAGCTTCTTTAATTAACTATTGACTACAGTAATTAATTATTATTGATAAATTTCGATTTTTTATGCAATATGTAAATTAATTAAGTCAGTTTACAATCTTAACCATGTACAAAGAATGTTCATTTGTAATTTAACTTCAATATTATCTTTAACATTTCATCTTATAATTGGTATCCAACTGTTGAAATATTTATATAAATTTTAATGTCATGCTACGTCATTAAAGCACGTTAACTCAGTTGGTCTTTAGAATGACAAGCGCATTAGAGGTCCCAACCTCACATCCCTTCAACGCCACAAATTTTTTAAAATTAACATTACAATGCACGCTATCCTGGGCCTGATCCGGCCTGGCCCATATTCGAAGGCCAGGCTCAGGCTGGGCTTACTTGGAACTTTAACAGGCCTGTTTAATAAGCTGGCCGGCTGTGGCCAGGTTGGGCCGGCCTGGTTTGACACCTCTAGTGATGGTGAAGGGAAATTATGTACATTAGGATTTTCATTTCATTTGGATATATTCGTCTTCTAACTATATTTCTGAATATATTTTCCTTGGTAAGTGGAATAATATTGTTGGGTAAGGCTTCGGGTGTGAATCTCTTTTGGTTCTTCTTCACCATTTATAAGTGGATGAGTCATTTTCAGGTAAGGGATACTTCAATTTCTTGCACAAGACCCTTACTAAGCCTGGATAACTAGCAATTTAAATTATCTAGTTCTACCAGAACCGACTTTTGGATATATTAAAGCAAAACGACATTTTTGGTCATTATAGGAGGCGTGGAAGTGTTTGTTGCATATGCAAAACACTAAAATATCTAGTAATGTTGGCTTATAAGAATTTCTTTGCATACTCTATGAAATTCTTGTTTTTTTCTTCTTTTTTCTTTCATTTTACAGTATAGATATGTACAAAACTCAGCTTAAACAGGCATATATATATATATATAAATATGAATAAAAAAACTTAAAAACTACTGAAAAATAATCAAATTGAAATATGTGTTATTGATTTCAAGAAGAATGGGCTAAAATTTATCACGCTTTCAATGTTTACTCTCTTTTTTTCACATTTTTAGATGCTGCAATACATAAATCAAAGGACAAACTAAGGGCACGTAGAAGTCTCTGGAGGTGTAGAAAGTAATTTTACTAGTTATTTTCAATCTAAAGACTTAAAGACTTAGATAAATAAAGCTCTCACGTTGAACAGTGAGGAACCCCTCGTTTTCTATTGGCCGAAATAATGTTTTTGTGGATTTTGTGAAACAAGAGTTTTGGTGAGGACACTTGGCAATGTATGATTGGTTTAAAAATATTAGGGGGAAAAAAAATAGAAAGGGAAACCATGTCTTACCTTGTTTTAAACTCTAAAGAATAGACATCAAAACCAAATCCAATTTGGAATTTGTTAGTATTTCGATTCCAAAGTCGTGAACCTACCATATTTAAAAACCGTGACTACGTTAGGAAACAAAAAAAAGGGTGTAAACCTAACTGAAAACGGATTTAATGCAATCAAGATTTAATGCATCATGATGGGACGGGGAGGGGCGAAGCACCGTCATACCAAATCAAAATTGAAGGTAATTGTGATGAAAAGCTAAGTATGTCCGGTGCGTAGCACGGACACAAATCTAGTATTATATAATTTTTCATACATTATTATCTTGTTGCATAGTGGAATTATGTACCGATATGTTTAAGAATTAGTATCATACTCCTTCCGTCTAAGTTATAAAGGCGGAGTTCTTATTTTTGGTTGTCCATCTAGATAGGCATAGTTCTAATTCCTAGATAGTTTTTTAATATATACCCTTATTAATTATACTAGTATTATACTAAAGTGAATTTAATGTTTCTAGTTTTCATAAAAAAAAGAAAGGTAATACTGGAAAAAAAAGACTTTTATCTCCATATTTTTTCTTAATCTAATACAAATTTATTTTTCGTCTATATAATTTGAACGGAAAAAATATATTCTTTTATTTTGAGTTTAATAAGTTAATTTTTGTTGCTTGGATTTTGTTGTTTAGATTTATCATACTACATACAAGTCCAGATTTGATGGGGTGATATGACTCGATACTCATTACAAAAAAGGAACCCACCAGGAGTAGTCCACGGACTAATCCAAATGTATTGCTTTAGGACCGTTATATTTTTAGGGAGTGGGCTAATTAAAACATATATATGACATTAATCCATCCATAAACAACTGGATATTATTAGCCCACATCTGGTAGACCTTAATTGGTTTACTTAGGTGTTTTGGCACAAAAATAATATATTCCGGAGCCGAGGACGGATCCAATTTAAGGTGATGGTATTGTAATACCCCGATTCGGCAGGTAGGGTTCGTCGTATGGAATATAGATAGTGGTTTGTCCTTTTATAACACCGAGGCCTTTTCAGCACAGTTGGCTCAGAGTTGGCAAAAAAACTCTGCAGTTAAGCATGCTCGGGCGGGAATAATCCAGGGATGGGTGACCTCCTGGGAAGCTGCTGCTGGATAATCGCAGCGGTGCCCGTTGAAAACTCCACACTGCCGGATAACCGCAGTGGCTAAGTGGGGACAATATCGGTGGAGGGCCGGGTCATTACAAAAACAACTCCCAATCAAACTCAAATTACGTGTAAATCCTAAACAGGGTCGAAGTCCTTTTTCGGCTTGATTCACTTCTGCAGCCATTTTTTTCCGGGTGTAACTTGTTTTGTGACGTGTGAATAAGCTATTATAGATTGTGTTTTGATTCTGGTAACTTGAAACCACTTAAAAATCCCTTAAAACTCGGTTGCAAATCAACACAGAAGTTTCTCACGTGAAGAGGGTTTCTTCCCGCCATTTTCGGTTTCAAAATTCAAAAGGGAGGTTCCCCTAATCCAAGAGTTGGGTGCCTTTATCAATTCTACTCGGGTGCCTTTATCACCTTTCGAGCCGATTTCAAATTATTTATTTCTCAAAAATACCTACAAAGAAGTAAAAATTCATAATAAGTACAAAATCGAACACTATCAAAATAGATAATCGAGCGCAATTTAGACATAAAAATGTGTCTATCAAATACCTCCAAACTTACTATTTGCTAGTCCTCGAGAAAATCTAATCTAGAAAATAAAATGCTAACTCACTTTCGCAGGAACCGCGACTACATTTAGCATATGTAATAAGCCGTTAAACCCCTAGGTGTCCCTAGTTGACGAGTTTTGTCTCGTGGGGGTTTACAAGAGGTATACCCACAAAACCTTTACTCCAAATTTTAGCTACTCGTGAACGATTGAGGATAGACACTAAACAAGATATTTAGTTGGCATACTAAATTTCTTCGGCTATGAGAATCATTACCATATATGAGTCCAATTGTTGTACACGAGTGTTTTTCTCAAGCATACTAAAATTCATATAAGAAAACAAAGCTCTACTCAGATAGTCATTCAACCAAAATACTCAGAATCTATCAAACTTCAATCACATGAAAAGATTTAGAAGATGAAAATAGACAAAATGAAGTTTGCGCGTGTTGACAGGTGAACGGTGTTTCCCATATCTTTCTGAAGGTCAGTATCAGGATGAATCCTAATGGGTTGAGATACATGGTCTTAATCATAATACTAATATCGATTCAACTGGTATATACAAGGGTCACAACGATCGATTTATTGAAAATAAAGCAATTATAAATGTACTGACAACATGATTGGATCAAATTGAATCCAAGTGCATGGTCCTTATCAGCATCTTACATGATAGTTCCCATGGATCCTGCGTTCCACGCTTGCTTAGGCGACGGAGACAGGGAGAACACACACATATTTCTATCAAAGGGTCAATACTCGATTTTCTTTTCTTTTCTTTTTTTTGTTTTTTTTTTTGAAAAAAAATAAGAATTAAAAATGGGGCTTGATCTCAACACTCTATTTCATCCTGGCGGCGATAACAATTCGATACTAGGCCCCACCAAATCACTTAGAGAAACACAAATTGCAAATATAAAAATAGAAGGTGATATGGTTGAGATAGACTCCGAGATATGGTGACAACTATCATGTTATTTTTAACACCTGAACTCTGTCCTTTTATGAATAGACCATTTAACTTGGCACATCAATTCCTATAGAAAACGAGCTAAGTTTCCATCTACCTAGAATGGTTAGTGTCATCCTGAATTGTTCACAAGCTTCTAGACTTTGGAGTTTTTATTATTGCACTAAAATTTTCTCCCTTACCCCCAAACTTAAATCAAAAAGTGTCCTCAATGTTTCTAAAGATGAATGATTAAAAGCATGAACAAGGAGAAACTGTTACCAATCGAAGGAAAAGAGTTAAGGAAAGATATTACCATGTCGCATGAGCATGGGTTACCTCCCAAGAAGTGCTAAGTTTATAGTCTTCCGCCAGACTAAGAAAGAATTAGTCACCTCATAAAATCATATAGCAATAATCGGAACAATTGTGGGTCATCTGAATCAAATAGTGTTATCCAAAATAGAAGAAAACTGCAACAGGCCAAGAAAATGAACAAACCGAGCACACCCTTATCTAGTTTTCTGTTTAAGACAACTACTTCTATCTGTGGTTCAGGTTCTATAGAAGGGTCTAGATAAAATATTTTCATAGGCTTGATTTCCTCGTAGGCAGGATCAACAGGATCAGGTAGTAGAGTCTGGAGTAACTCAACTAAGAACTTAGAAGCACATAATAATAACCTGAATAATTGTGGATCCTTAAATTCAATCATATTTGACTCACACAATTGACTACTATGAAGGTGGTCATTCTTAAGCAAATGTGTCGATTCTAATTCCCTAAAGTAATTAGGTTTAGTCTTAAAACTTAATAACATACACATTTGTAATTCTAACGTTCCCACAAATGGAAGAAAATATTTTGGTGGGAAAACAAAGTCAATCTTGGTATTATCGCATAGGTAAACCACATCGACCAGAGGATGGGTTTCTAACAACTGAACTTCTTTCTGGACATGATTAGGTTCGGGAAACAATTCTTGAAGATAGTCTCTTAATATAGTTGAGGCACAAACATCAAGTCCCATGTTAGGGAATTTTAAAAGAGTCAAAGGTAAAGCACAGGGAGAATGATAATCACCCCCAAACTTAGAATTTTGGGTGTCCCTAGATAGACTAGTCACAATTTTCCTAATTTCTAGATCATCAGATTCCTGAAAATGGTCAATTGCTTCTTCTGAGTTATAATCAAGTGGTGCATCCTCGCTCATATTTAAAATCTCTAGGGGTATATCTTTGTTATCTAAGACTATTGTTTCTAAATCGTTGGACTCTAAAATAGTATTCTCAGGATAAACCCGTTTCTCTAAACCATTATCGGCTTCAGAACAAGAAAGTTCTACATCATCTAAAACAGTGGTATCTCTAGTCAAATCCTCTTCCTTCTGAATAGGTGAATAATCATTAAAATTATTTGGATTTGAACCATAACTAACATTATCATCATGAAGCACAATTGGAGTGACAATTTCCCGATTACTCTGCATGTATATTTCAAGTTCTTCACCAATACTATCCTCATCATCATAATAACATGAAGATGTTTGAACCTCGTCTATATAAGTAGTATTACCAATTATATCCTAGTCCTCTTGGCTAGGTGAATAATTATCAAGGGTAGCACTGTATTGGCAATTAAGATCATTTTGAGCAATATTATTCTTTGCAGAAATTCCATTCACACTTTATCCAAACCTTTTTGTACTCTCAGTCAACTCCTTGAGGGATTCTTTTAGAAAATAAAATGGATCATAAGGGGTACTGGTTTGCAACTGCTCATGTGATTCTTCTAGAGGAATACTAGGTTCATGGGGAGTACTAGATTGCATCTTCTTTAGAGTATCCCTCCAAGAGAAAGAACTCAAATCATCATGGAGAGTACTAGATTGCATTTGTTTTAGGGCATCCCTCCAAGACAAAGAACTAGAATTTTGCTAACTTTCATGTTCATAAGATGGGTGTATGTACGAATAGTAATTGGGATCAACCTGTTATGAGTAATAGCCTCCAAAAGGTTGGTGGTGATCCCGACTACTATCTACACAATGTTGATAATATGGATAATGTCTATTTTGAAATTCAGTCGGATATTCATTGTATTGGTCCTCATAATACCAGTTCGACATTTTCTAAAAAATTCTTAATATATTTAAAAAAAATCTAAGAAAATAAATCTAACATGAAGGGGGTTCTAAACATTCACAAACAAGGCCGACTCAACCAAATCAAACCTATTGAATCTAGCAAACAAAAATCATGATGGCTCCACTTAGATTGTTTCTAGACCAGCTTTTATTCTTTCGAAAGGCAACTAGTTACAGTTTTAGCAAACCTCTTAGAACGATCCGAATTAGATTAAGTCGAAGAGAAACATGATAATCTCTAAGGAGCTTTGATAACCCTATCTCTTTGGCACTTTTCCCTGGGTTACAAGGAGGCTCTAATCAACTTAAAATAATCTTCCTGAACTTCGAGTTAGGCTAATAAAGTAACAAGTACAGTCCTTTTGAACGAGTTTCCTATAAGCTTATTACCCTTTCGGTCTCTTTCTAGTCAATTTTTTAAGGTTTAGGTTCGCGTTTGGTAACGTGTTCCTAAAGCGGGCAAGAAGGAAACGGTGATGAAATCCGAGTCCTTATCTTGTATGGCCAGTTCTTGCCCTTTACTAGAAAAGTAAAACCATATTCAATTCCTCAACATATATGCATACAAAGGAATACCGTAAACCCACTTGCAGGGGATTCGTGGGTTGAACGAGTCTTACCTCCCGTACCAGACAGGGATGAATCGGTTGTAGTCGACTCGGGCCACCGACTTCTGTGTCAGTGTGCGAACCCGAGGGGACGAGGGTTTATATTTAATAATACCCTTCCGTAGGGTTTAAAAATGAATAAAGTTTCCAAATGTCCAAAAGAAAGTCCAAAAAGAAGTGTCCAAAATAAAAAAAATTACAGAAACAATTAAAATCCTAATACACTTTTCTAAAAAACAAAAACAAATAAAATCTAAAATAAAATAAAATCTAATTAAGAAAAATCTTCGTCTTGTTTTTCGTTCTTTAAGCTTTAACTTTTAACTCCAAGTCTTTGGCTCACTTTCTTTTTGATCCAAAATCCAAAACCTATAGCAAAAAGATAAATACCAAAAGAAACGTAAAATAGAACAAAGTAAAATAATAAAAATAAAAATAAAACCTACAAATAAATCTAAACTCTAAACCTAAAAACAAATTCATGTCGCCAAAAATTGATGGGATTTTAGTGGTAAAATAGGGTTCGATTCTCGGACTTATGAAGATTTAATTTCTAGACCTAATTTTTAATAACAGAAAATAAAGAGAATTAAAAAAATTTGATTTCAAAATGGATGAAGAAAAAATAGGGCTTAAGATTCCACCATTAACCAATACTTCAGTGATAACATCTAACAATTCTTATATTCAATTTAATCTAAATATGCCAAAGATAGGTTTTTGAAAGAATAATTGTTAATCAAGAGTATGAGACATCAAGAGTTTAAAAACCAAGTATGACCCATCAGAAGAAAACACAATTATTTGAGAAAAAATATTTTTTCAATTTTAATTCAAGCAATTAATAATAAAAGAATTGTAGAATAAATATAATTAAAATAGAAGTTACCATAATTATTGGATGAACGGCTTCCTCCGTCGCCCCAGTGATGGTGATTAGCTCATTGTAATGGAAACACACTCAAAATAAACTTTCATTGCTCAAAAGGTGCTTACAATGGTGAAAAAGGAGTAACACAGAAGAACAAAACGCTTATAAGCGTTACAGAGAAGTGTTCTCTCATTACAGAAGAAGGAAAAGGAAACAGGAGTAAAGAACAGACTTCAGGTGCTTCAGAAATACGACTGCTTGAGGAACTGTGTTAGCGACACTTCCCTGGAGACTTATGTTCTTCACCTTCTTCTTCATCAGCAACAGAAGTATTTTCTCCTGGAATTTTTTCGGTGGCTCTGGCTTCCTTGTTTCTCGTTTCTCTTGGCTATGTATAGTATTAGTGAACCCTAAAAACCCTAGAGAACCGATAAGGACTCCAAAACAACTCCCAATCAAACTCAAATTACGTGTAAATCCTAAACAGGGTCGAAGTCCTTTTTCGGCTTGATTCACTTCTGCAGCCATTTTTTTCCAGGTGAAACATGTTTTGTGACATGTGTATAAGCTATTATAGATTGTGTCTTGATTCTGGTAACTTGAAACCACCTAAAAATCCCTTAAAACTCGGTTGCAAATCAACACAGAAGTTCCTCACGTGAAGAAGGTTTCTTCCCGCCATTTTTCTGTTTCAAAATTCAAAAGGGAGGTGCCCCTAATCCAAGAGATGGGTGCCTTTATCAATTCTCCCTGGGTTCCTTTATCACTTTTCGAGCCGATTTTTCCCAAATTATTTATTTATCAAAAATACCTACAAAGACATAAAAAACCATAATAAGTACAAAATCGAACACTATCAAAATAGATAATCGAGCGCAATTTAGACACAAAAATGTGTCTATCAGCTCTGTAGAAAGGTTGGTGCTAGCCTTGGATGCTTCCCTAGGACGCTCCTTAGAAAGGCTAGTGCTAGCCTTGGATACGTGCGACGCATCCCTGGGTAAGACTGGTGCTAGCCTTGGATGCGTCCCTGGGATGCTTCGTAGAATGGCTGGTGCTAGCCTTGGATGCTTCCTTGAGATGCTCCGTAGAAAAGTTGGTGCTAGCCTTGGATGCGTCTCTATGACGCGTCCCTGGGGAAGGCTAGCGTTGTCCTAAAGAAGGGCTGACGTTGGCCTAGCCAGAGTTGGTAATGCGTCCAGGAGGGACGATGCGTAAGGAGTGAGGCACCCTCGAGTAACGATGTTAGAGTAAGATTTACCCTTGAGGGAAGGACATCAAATTGTGATGTGTTCTTTGCGAACATGGTATTAAGTTGGAATACGTCTTTGAAGATCAGGCATTAGCTACTCCAAGAATAGATAAATGTTATTGGAACATCAGTGCGCATTCAAGTCAAGTTCAAGAAATTCAGTTGTGGAATTTATGCGCTTAAGACCTGTTTCATATGGTATAAATATTATAAATATTAAAAAGACTACGGGATCAATACAGAATGTATGTAGCTTATTTGAGCAATGAGCTCTAATGACGGGCTGTGAGTGATGAATTCTAAGCAGTATGATATGAACGGTGAGCTCTAAGCAATAAGTTGTAAACAATGATGTCAGCCGAGGCATTTAAATAAACCAGGTACTCAATAATATAATTTATCAATAATAACGTTTTAGATCATCTCAGCTGAAAAACATATTCAGAAAAAATTTATGACTCATGATTTTAAGGAGGTAACTCAGACTCAAGACACACATGATAAAAAGAAGATTTGGCATGACACCAAAGAGTAAAAGTCGCTAACAAATTCTAATACTAGAGTGAGTAAGCGGGAGGGAGAGAGCGAGCGCTGAAGAGTTTTTAATTATTATTGTGAGAGTTTTTAATTTAAACTCCTTACTTTGAGATCATAGTTAGCTTTTGAATTCAAGGAAAGGGAGGGACCATTCCATTGTTAACGCGTGTAAAACATTATTATTAAAAACCAATTTGAATTGGTGTCTTATACGGCACCCTTTTGAATCTGTTTAAATTTTATACGAACATTAGGTTACGATATCACACAGCCTGGATTTGAATTAAGTAAAAGAGAGGCAACTAGTCATATATGGACACGTGTCAAAGAGATTAAATTAACCAGTTTCAAATTGTTTTCCATGTACAGAAATTGAGTGACGACCACCAAAGTGTGTGGCGCTAGAAGTAGTGTTGCGTAGCATGGACGTAAAGAGTTTGGCGCTAGCTTTTGCTTGTGCCGTTGTGATTGCGGCCCCGGGCTTTCCTAACGCCTTGGAGATTTTGGTGTTGGCCTTTGTTAGCGCCGAAGCAAATCCGGCGCTGGGAATTTCCCAGTGCTGTATAGAATTTGGCACTATATTTAGTATGCCTTATGCTAGACTTTGCCAATTATCCTAGAGTGAAGGAGCACCCCTCTTTCATATAATTTTGGTATTAACGCTGTATGACAGAGGTGATTTTACAATTTTAGTGCTTGCCACCATCTATAACATGATAATTGAGTTTATAGTAATCAAACTCCTCTAACTCCAGCAGTTTCATTTGAAGATGCAAATATTTTAATACTGTATCTGATTTGATCAACCAAGATGTAATGATCCGATCCTCCACCGATACTGTCCCCACTTAGCAACTGCGATTATCCGGTAGTGTATTATTTTTAACGGGAACCGTTGTTGTCATCTAGTAGCAGCTTCCCAGGAGGTCACCCATCTCTGAATTAATCAGGTACGAGCACGCTTAACTGTGGAGTATTTTTCTAACCTTAGAGTCAATTATGCTAAAAAGACCCCGGTGATAGTGAAGGACATATCGTTACTTATATTCCTTCCGCAAACCTACCTGCCAAGTCGGGGTATGACAATACCACCACCTTAAATTGGAGTCATCCTTGGCTCCAGAATATACATGCCCCAATCTCCGATGTTCCCAGCCGCTCATGAGACCAATATCTGGCACATCCCGTCCAGCGTACTCTCTCACACTCGGCAGGTGACCCGTCATCATCCATGATACCATTTGTAATGATTTGACCCTCCACTAATACCATATCCACTTAGCCACTACGGTCATCAGACAATGTGAGATTTTTAACGATCACCGCTGCGGTCATCCAACAACAACTTTCCGGAAGGTCCATCTCTGGATTGCTCCTAACCCGAGCTCGCTTAACTGCAGAGTTTTTTTTCCAACTCTGGAGCTAGTTGTGCTGAAAAGGCCTTAACGTTCAAAAAGGACAAACCGTTACTATAACACTCGTATTTTTCACATGACGCTTACACTGGAATTAATGGTGGATTTTTTTTGACAAAGGATAAAACAATCATTTTAGGTAAATTTTCAATTCAGGGGTAAAATAGTACTTTTACACACCAAGGGAAAAAAGTCATTTAATAATTAAAATGAAAAGTCATATTCATCAAGCTTTGATCCAGGGTAAAAAAGTTATTTTACCAAAAGTCGAGGATGCTTATCCAATGAAGCATCAGTGTTGCTACGAAGCTTACCCGAGGAAGCATCAAAGTGATAATGCACTATTATGCTTGTCGGGAAAGTAAGTGGAAGTTGGTATATGGTATCAACCTTACACTTCCAAATATGTGGAAATATGCTTAAGAAATATATATATATATATATATGGGGAGGGGACATTTTGGCTTATCCATGCTTAGCCAAATGCTTAGACATGCTTAGTCATGCTTAGCCAAATGCTTAGCCATGCTTAGTCAAATACTTAGACAATTTTAGACATGCTTAGTGGTAAAGATACCTTTGACTTACCCATGTTTAGACATGCATAACGAGAAAGGTTTATTTGACTTAGTGATGCTTAGACATGCTTAGCGAGAAAGATTCATTTGGCTTAGTGGTGCTTAGACATGCTTAGTCATGCTTATGGCTATCCTTTATATTCCTTTTCCAAATTTGTAGAAATACGAGTAAAACATATATATGGAGGAGGTGTTGGTTAGAAATCGATAATGCTTATCCATGCTTAACCAAATGATTAGACATGCTTAGACAAATGCTTAGATATGTTTAACCATGCTTAGCGAGAAAGATACACTTGTGCCATGCTTAGACATGCTTAGCGAGAAAGGTTTATTTGGTTTAGAGATGCTTAGACTTGCTTAGCGAGAAAGGTTCATTTAGCTTTAATGATTAGCCACGCTTAACCAAGATAATTATGTTTAGCTTTGATGCTTAGCTGATGGATCTTGAATGATGCAAAAGCATCATTCATCCGTGTTGCTTACTCGGGAATGCATATTTGCATACTAAGTGGCATTTGTATGCAAAATCTAGTGTATACCTTGCGAAAAGTCCCTTGTTATATACGAAATAAGTTTTGCTTGGCCTTTGGCCTTGCCACATAAGTTGGAAATTATTAGACGTGGATTTTATATGCCTAAGCATATACTTTCAAAACTATAGGTCGTTGGCATCGATATTGGCTTTGCCTTAATAGGCTTAAGTTGTTTGTCCCATTCGAGATGACCCTTTTTCATGAACTACGGTCATGCTTGATCGCTTCATGGTACAGGTTGAGTACGTAGACAGTCGCAATGCAATGCGTTTGTGGTCCGGCATCTTGTCGCTCATATCGTCTAATTTGGAGGTGATTACGACATTTTGGTAACTCATATCATCTGGCTCGGCAGCGCGAGGCAAGGGATGATTTTTGCTCACTTAATGAGATAGTTGCAATCTATTTGATGGATGTTCATACTTACTATCAATTTTTGCATTATGGATAGTATATGCATGGCTGCTGCACCCTTGGCAAGAGCAAGGTCGGTGCATGCATCAGCCTATATCGAATCAAAGTTTGAGGAACAAAAAGTAGGTCTACAATGGCCTATATGCTAGTCCAAGGCATGACTTAAGATCGGACAATGATGGTAGGTATGTGATGCATGCCAAAGGCATCACCATTGGCTTTTATAGCCTTTTCACCCTTAGAAAAACAAGGGGTAAGTTATGGATTATGTGAAGCTATGTATAGAAAATATGTTTGAAGTATCATGCTTGGAAAGACAAATCGACCTGCATTTGCCTAGCGATAAGTGAAGCTTTAAGTCCCGGTCACTATCTTTTCGAGTGGCGCATCGTGGAGTTCTGGCCTTCGCTGTACTGCTCCGGAGGCAAAATTTTCTGGTCCATCACAATTATATATATTTTATTCAACAAACTCTACCTGCTGAATCGGGGTATTATATAAGAAACCAAAACTTGTAAATCAAATATGATTCATCAAATTTTCAATAGAGATAATGCATCGAAGATCCTACAAATGCGAATACCAGGCACAACTAAGGATAAGATCATATGGACCTTGACAAGAAATAGGAAATTCACAGTCAAGTCAGCTTATAATAAGTTAGTTAATATAAAACATAATAACATTAGCTCAAATGATGAAGAAACAATCAAGTTTTAGAATAAGCTTTGGATTTGAAATACCCTTCCAAGGATCTCATTTGGAAATGCATTATTAACATAATCACATCAAGAAAATAACTGGAAAGAGTCATGAGATACAAAAAGAGAACTGTAAAATATGACATAAAGACATTAAGACCACAAGGCATATCTTATGGGAATGTCCGTTCTCTAGAACATTTGGGACTTCAGTCCCTGGAGCAGAAAGAAGTCTGTAACTGGCAGGAACTTCAGTACAAACTTGGATCAAGATCTGGTTTATTAAAGATTCATATAGTTTTGATGAAGAATGGGTTGTGAAGATGGCGAATGCTGTGTGGAATGTGTGGAAAGCAAGATGCGGATGTACTTTTCAAGATACCAAACCAAAACCCATTCATGTCATCATAATTATACAAAATCTAAATGCAATAACATGCAAAGGAATAAAACATATTCAAAATTCTATCTTGTAGAATAGGGGATGTCAGTAGTCAATTCAAATAGAACCCACCCTTAAACCCATTTTTCTCAATTTTCAATGATGCTTCTTACAAAAATACAATGCTCAACATTCAAGAATTGGTCTGACACTACGTACGTGGTTTTACAGGAAGACATGAACAAGCTCGATGCATCTATGAAGCTGGAAACCTAAGTGAAGAGCAAGCTGAATGCAATGGCATGTTTCAAGAATGCAGTGGGCAGAAGAGCTTGGATGACAATATACGTTATTTAATCTAGATGTGAAACTGGTGGTTGAGGCAGTGTATGACGTTTAGCAGAAAGTGGCATATGAGAATCAATCTATTATTTTAAATATAAAAACTAAATTAAGTAGTCATCCATTATGGAGATCAAGTTCATTAGAAGAGTCTGTAATAATCCTTCTGATAGACTAGCAATGCATGCGAGAATTTTTAAAATATCTAAAGTACATATTTTTTATCCTCCTAGATTCGTTGTTGGTTAAATATTGGAAGAAATTATCACATAACCAATATAACTGCTTTGTTACTGTAATAAGATCTCTATTTAGTATGTAAAAACAAAAAATTGTTTATCTTATCAAATTATTAAATTGTCTTATCGGATCGGCTTGGTTGGAGCCACAAAACTTTTATTGATAAAACAGGCGCCACCTGAGTAAAAATAGTTGTTGTTGGATGATATAAAATGGACGGTCCATAAATTTTGGTTAAAGCTTTAGTTAAATGTGTGACCCTCCAGGATCCTGACCCTTCAAATATTGGGAAATTCTTAAATCTAATTTCTAAGTTTAGAAACTTGTGTGCATCCGACTTTAGAAGAAGTAACCCAAAACGAGGAGAATTACATCGGGAATTTTGCTAGATGGTTCAAAGACCCGTCTACCATTTATGCTATAATCTATCGAGAAAATCCTTTTATCCGGAGGTCCAAAAAAGGTTTCAAAAAAGAAAATTACTTCACTTCCCAAAACATTCACGTGTGAACCTAGTTACGTCCTCCACATCTTCAATACGAGTTTCTTTTCACTTTCAAAAAATGAAATCAAAAACAAAATAAAAATCAAACCCGAAACTGATTAGGGCAGCGAGAATTCAAAAGTGACTCGTTACAGAAAGAGAGATCAAAATCAAAATAAAGTAAAAATCATTAAAAAAAATGTATCAAAAAGAGAGATCAAAGAGGAACAAAATCATAAAATCAAGACTCAAGATCAAAAACCTAAAATCGATAGATCAAACACTAGTAGATTTGAACTGACTTCTACCGAAAGTTGAAGGAAAATGGTTACAACAAGAAAAATTGAGAGAGAAATAAGAGAGATAGTAGTATAAGAAATCATATTAATCAACAATCATCAACAAAAATAAATTAAAAACCGTGTTAAAGATCCAGCGAAAAAGAAGAAGAAGATCCTATAATGCATATTGATATGTACTGAAGGAAAAAGTATATGATCCCACGGTACATATTGATATGTACTAAAGGGAAATATGTATTGAAGGAAAAAGTGTATGATCCCACAGTACATATTTTCCTTCGGTACATATTGATATATACAGTATACTGAAGGAAAAAAGTGAATGATCCTACAGTACATATTGGTATATACTGAACGGAAATAGGTATTGTATGAAAAAATGTATGATCCATAGTAAATATTGATATGTACTGAAGGAAATAGAGTAGATGATACAAGATTACATATTGGTCCAACACTACATATAGATATGTATTGAAGGAAAATATATATTGAAGGAAAAAGTGTATGACTCTACAGTACATATTGATATGTACTGAGATACAAAAATAGAAAATCAAAACAGAGGACAAACAAATCATCAACAAAAACCCATATCAAAACTGGTTTCTTCTAAAATCTGAAGAAATCATCAACAAAAATGGTTACAACTGGAAGAATTAACTGAATAATAATAGAAGAAGAAGAAGAAGAAAAAGAAGAAGAAAAAGAAGAAAAAAAAGAAGAAGAAGAAAATTTTATGTTGCAAAGAAGAAGAAGACCTCTTTTCGTCACCAAAAACAAGTAGAACCCAGCAAACAGTACATATCCGTATGTAAAAACCTAATTTATACTTGAATAAGCATCAATACATATTGAATGTACTGAGATACCCATATCTAAACAAGAAAAATGATGGAAACAAGAAGAAAAATAAGAAAAAGTCGTACAAGAACAATTTCTACATAAAAGAAGATATCACTCCCAATCTAGTAGAAGAAAACCTAGTTCTCATGATGATCCTATAATACATATCTCACATTACATATTCGACATTACATACCCCACAGATGAAGAAGAAGATTAAAAAGTCTAAACCAAAACCCAAAATTGATGAATTTATATCTTTTTCTTCTTCATCTTAAATCTATTCTCAAATCTACTTCTTCTTCTTCACTATAACTTGTTTCTCTTCTTCAACGTCACTTTACTATAGAACTTACCTAGGACGAATGGAGTTGGAGATGATTATGGAGCACCGAATTCGATCTTCAGAACAAAACCCTAAAAACACCAACAGAGAAAAATAAAAACGAATCTGAAAATTTTGGAAACTGAAATTGGTTTTAGAGGAGTGGGTACGAATGAAATATATATAAATTACATCATAACACTTGCATGTGAATAGATCAAAGAAAAAAAAATTGGTCCAAAAACTTGTTTTTGGACTAGCGATTAAATTGACTCGGGCGGGTGGACTACACATTAAACGGGTCTCCTTATTTGGATTAATCAGTAATTTCTACAATTACATCATGTTTTTTTGTGGATATGACTCGTCTGAATCTGACTGAAATCACATGAATCACATGGATCTAACTCAATGTGTTTGTTTTTTGTCAGATCTGACTCATCTGACTCAAATATGTGAGTCAGTGGTTTGGTCCAATGAGTCAGGGGTATTTTCATACCTGACTCAAATGGGTTCGAATCAGGGATTAGGTCTGACATCTGATTTGGGCGGAATCAGAGACCGAATCAGATACAGATGTCGAGTCAGCAAAAAACAAACACGACGTAACATAAAAAAAAAGGAAATTTATTATTGATTTAGTTATTTTAGTTTCAATTTTTGGTACATTATTCGTATTCCCACCCAAACCTTCACCAAAATAGGATTTTTTATTTTCTTGTTTAATGTATTTTATAATGAATTGATCCTTTGTTAATAACTATGAAGAAGAAGAAGAAGAAGAAGAAGAAGAAGAAGAAGAAGAAGAAAGTATACATGTAAAACAACAAAGTATGAAACTCACCCAATTCATGTACATTCAGCAATGCATTAGTTTCCAAGTTAGCAACCAAGTTTACCCTGTAAAATTTCCTTAGTTTTCTCAATCTTCAACAGCAAAATCTGGTTCAGAAGGTTTCTGCAAAGGGCTAACTTTAGGAGAATCAGGAGAATCTGATCCATATGATAACTTTACACCTCTTCTAGTGCTTGCTGCTAATCGTGCGGCATAAGCTAAACCAGACCCTGGCGGGGGCAAACATGACAAATCTATTGGTGGCAATGACGGTTCACTCCAACTCTCCTTAGCCCTTAGTTGAGCTGCTAACTTACGCTTTTTAAACCCACGCCAAGCTGCTTGTATAAAACATGCTCCCCAAGTTCGCCATTGATGCGAGTAAAACCGGAACTTATGCCTCAGTTGTTTACTGTGAAGTCTACGGAATTGAGAAGCTACAAATTTTAGATCTTCTGCTATGAGAGCAAATGCTTCTACTTCAGAAATTGCCTTAACTGTTCGAGTTGATGATGGGAGGATACAGCTTGGATGTGGATCAAGCGCCCATGTTAATAGCTCTTCTCCACAGAAGTCACCCGGGCCAATTCTGCATGAGTTGAAGAAACCAGTTCTACCGCCATTTGTTGTGTTGGAATCAAGGTGACCTCTGATGATAAATAACATTTCATTAACTGGATCTCCTTCACGTACTACACACGTACCTTGGGTACACAGTGCAGGCTTTAGTCTTTCACATATTGCGTCTAACATTCTCTCATCCATCTGATCAAAGAGAGGTACCTGCCACCAATTAAAAAAAGTTAAACTTATTAGTGTATAAATATCAGTTACCAAATGAGTTGAAGACTTGAAGGTAAAGTCGTTCAAATATAAAATGAAACTTACTCGTCGAACTAGGTCAAGACACAAGTGTCTTTTAATGTCTCGACGAAGGTCCATTGGGAGACCTTTAAGAAGAGTTTCTTCATCAACTCCTCTAGTTGCCAGCCACTTATATTGATCGTACTTTCGAACACATTGCCGTAATTCCTGAGGTAACTGCCTGTGCCTCATCCATTGTTCAGTGTCTGTTCTCTTGATTCTCCACTCTTCTAATCGCACAGTTGTTGATTGGAGGTAAGTCTGTTGTAATCAAGAAAAGAGGATCATTAATATACAGGAGAGAAGAAATCATAGAATCTGAAACTTCAAATTAGGCTATTGCAAATAGTGGTGGACTTTGATTGAAGCGAGTACATCTAGTTACAAAAAATAGGAAGGGCGTCCTCTAGAAGGAAGAATTCCAACTCAGCTGATGCTAGTGTCAGATAGAATGGAGCACACACTTCTAAGTTGCATCAATGCATTGAGAAATATGTATTCTTGTATGGATGGACTTACTTGCATATTTCCGATAAGCAAAGCGAAAAGCACCAAACCAACAATCGGAATAACGATGGCAAAACTTATTTCTCCAATGTAAGTGCTTGTCGAGAGAGCTTGCCCTAAAGAGCTACACAAGTTGATCGAAATATAGTTGCATGAATTTTTCAGCAAGAATTACTAAAATATCAATTAGTGAAGGTAAGCTCAGAAAACATTTACCTCAGGCTCCTCAAACCCCACCAAAGACAGTAGAAATACTTGTTAAAGAATGCCGCAGATGTCACGTCAAAATCCAATGCATCCCCATATATTCCAAACTTAAAGTAGTCATTGGCAGGAGAACATAGTGAAGTGATGTTGCTCGATGTAAACCAATCAACCCTATTTGGGTTATTCATGTTACGACAATCAAAAAATCCACTTTGACAAGTTGCACTCTGGACTTGGCAGACAGTTCTCCAACATGATTCTTGTCGTTCAATCGCTAAGAGGTACCAGCAAGCTCCTACTACCTTTAAACATGGGAAATGGATGAGTTGAGAATCCATTTTCAGCTTAACCAAAAACCAATAATTAAATTATCCAGGCCTGAAGGAATTTGTAATGTTAATCCGTGCTGATTTGGTCACTCAGGCCAATGGAACACCCAAAACCCCCAAAGGGCATGAGTTTCTTATGCATAATGATCAAAGTTAAGGTAAATTGTTTTTCTTTCATCCTTTTTGATTTGCCACCGAGACTCTCATAAAAGTAGAAAGTAACCTTAAAAAATCAACAAAACTTACATGGCTTGCCAACATATAAAGCATTAGGTTATAAGCAGCTCCTGCCCATGCAGTCTCTGTCACAACACCAGTGGCTTTTACAATCTGCTGTGAGAGTGGGAAAATGAGAAATAGCCTGGGTAGATATTGGAAAATGATGCTGAACCGAAGAATGTTTTTCGTATTTGTCACTGTTGAACTCCCTGGATTAGTGAATGCACACCAAATTAACACCTACAGCATATGGAAAGGGTTAGGTTATCTATCATAATATGATGAACAACTTAAGAATAAAATATGAAGAAACATAAATAGTACAACAGTTTAAAACACTTAATTAACTGAATTGTTGGCTGAAATTGTGCACATTTGAATATTTATAAACCACAGAGAGGTACTCGTACAGGAGGAATATTTTAAGTCAGTCCCATACCTGTGGAAGCGGTAATGCTGCTACAAGGTCAATCCAGAAATCCTTTGCTAGGTACTTAGCAGCAATCTTTTTTGAATCTATTACGAGCTCGCCTCTACCAAATACACGAGAGGAAGGAGCAACATAAGCTGTTTGAAACCGCACATAAATCTGAACTATGTAAAACACATCCGCTAACGACCTCACAACAGTGAGGAATATTTCGAGACCTAATCCAACTTCAATACACATGTCATCTTTAGCACCTGGTATGAAAAAAAATAATGGATCCACAAAAAGAGAAACTAAACACGCTATTAAGAACATTTTGTTCCATAGATGAATTAATGATCCGCGAGGATCCAATATTTTCTTATTGGCTCTTTCGTAATCTTCAGAAAATACTCTTGATAGCACTTTAGATTTTAAGGATTTGCTTATCTTGTCTGACCCGTCGTTGTCAGACATCTTCGGGCTTGAATCAGGGAACTGTGTTCCATCTATCTTGTAAGTCAGCTTAACCAAATTGTCTACTGTACTTGCTGCGTACTTAGAAATTTCAGCATCATCTTGAAATCTAAAACATTTATTCGAAAGCAACCAATGAATGTCAGATTGGATTGAATTGTTATGTCAAGAACTTAAAGCAACACAAGGAAAACTAATATCTGAACTAACTTCATTGTGAGAATGAGATGAATAACCTCACTGATCTTGATGTAGTGTATTCCATAGAAAGTCGAAGAAGTTTTAACCGCGAATTCCTCTATCTTCTGACGAAAGCCAAAGAACTTCATAAATGTTAGGCAATGGATGCAAAAAAAATATGAACACCTTGAATAACTGCTTTCATCAAGATTCATGTGAGCAAACTAACAACTATCAGACTTCAAAAGCAAAGTAGAAAAAAATAACTTTGGGTCAACAAGTATTGGTCAAGCTAGTTCTACAAGGGCATTGAAAAAACTATTTTTATTTTTATTTATTTTTCTGGATCTTCATACTTCAGCTTCCTTAATCTTTCACTCAATAACAGTTCTAGCCACATTCAGATTTCAATGTGAACTGATTAGTACTACTATTTTCTCAAATCTGAACCAGAAAGTCAATCACGAAATTAGGATCAAAAACAGCTTTTCACACTGACACTAAAACAAATGTGCAAGGATATCTAAGAATTTGCAGAGTAACTTACTTGAACTTCTCAATTCTGCCCATCAAGTTTATTTTTGACTGCGAATTTCACATATTTGATTCATACCCAGATTGAGAAGATGTGAGATTTGGATTTTCAGTCAAAAAAAAAAACTTGGAGAAAGCCCTAGAAATGAAGTCTGGTAAAGTGGCATATTACATTTGCTTACAAAAGTGGCAAGAAATACGTAATTTAAAAAACAAAAAACATCAAAAACAAACTACAAAACTTTCACTTAGTTCTACTTCTTCTTCTGGTTCTGGGATTCTTCTTTTTCTTAGTTCTTAGTTTTGTAACTAATTATTAGTAATTTCTTTTCCCAACTGTCAATGAATTTAATATATAAAAAAATTGGAATATCTGAATTAAACTATACACTATTTTAACTTGTTATGGATTAGTTAATTAGTAGTCACATTTTTCCCCTTAAGTGTGGGCAGAGAAGAAGACAGATATATGGATCTTCCAATCCAGATTCATCAAAGTTAAGAGGGAGAGAGAGTGTGAAAACCGCAAAGGGATCATCAAAAAATAAGCAAACTATACATGTACTACTTTGAAGAGTTGACTACATTGGCTTATCATGATCAATGGAGTACCAAGACGTATCTCTCGTGTCATTTACTTTTTTCGACTCATAATATGTTCAGTTCCCTCAAGCAAACCACTTTGTCTTTCTTGCTACTCCACTTTATAAGTACGGAGTCAGTCCGTGTCAGATATTCAACTTATAAATATGATACGTACTTTCTCTGTCTAAGCAGAGAGAAACTAAAATGAAAGAAATATTAGTATTTTTTTGTTGGACGAAAATAGTATCATTTTATAAAAAAAGAAACAAATTTCACACCGAAAATCCGTTTAGCAATAGATACTCTTATTGTGTCACCATTGGAGAAATTTTGAGCCTTCCTTTGAACCGTGCAAAGAATGTCGTGTAGGCATTTCAATCGAACCTCACAAAATATCTATACTGAGGAGAAAAGGAGACTGAAAAGGGAAAGTCTCCGACGGAACAATCTCCGTTTATCTTTAATGTTGCAGTCTGTGACTTATCTATATAACGTTGGCTAACACTGTTATATGGAACTGAACGACAGTGGGACATTACCAAGTGCAGGCTTGGTCTTTAGGAGATACAGTTAACTACTGTAAAGCTGTATATGTATATACCTATGTGAAAGATTAAAGATTTACATTGTTATTGACCAAATTAAACCCTAGAAGCAAGTAGTGTCTCATATATATAGTATATAAAAGATAGACTAAAAGTAACTTACATCTAGTTGACACTTAAACAAACATAGAGATAATAAATGAAATGACACTCTAATACTCCCCCTCAAACAGATGCTATACTATTTGATTGCATCAGTTTGACCTTTAGAGAGGTTTAAATCACCCTTCAGGTTTCAGGTTGTTGAGTTTTATTTATGGAAGTCGAAATTCCATTTCAGAAATTGTTTGAGACAGTCGGAATGCCTCTTCAGAAGTTGTTTGAGGAAGTCGGAATTCCCCTTCATAAGTTGGTATATACAGATTGTTTGTGCAGCTGTCGAAATCCAGAGGGAGCCCATAATCCATTTTCTGGAAGTCAAAATTCAGAAAGAAGGACCCCATAATCCATTTTCTGTTCAGCCATAATCAAACTTATTGTTCTCTGTTGGTTAAGAGACACAAATGTTGTTGTTCTTTGTTGGTTAAGAGACACAAATGTTGTTGTTCTCTGTTGGTTAAGAGACACAGTTCTCTGTTGGTTAAGAGACAGAATTGTTGTTGTTCAGAAGTTGTTAATGCTGCTTCTTCACTGTCTAACCAAATGTTCTTCCCTGTAAATCACAGCCACAACATCAACGGGAAAAAAAACCATATACAGCAGCACCATTTCAGATTCAAACGTGACTACCCTTATGCTTGCTAAGGGCAACTGTAACGGTGCGACTACTCTATCGACTAAAAACCAAATTTTGGATGGTCTTTGGCTTAAAAACCACAGCGGTATGGGAGCAAATTTTGATCGCACCCTCTTCTTGGTAGTCGTATGATACAGGACGTTCTCTTAGAGGGCCGAATATAACACGGACGGTTAGCTATCCTAACGTATGTTGTATTTTCGTTCACTTAGAAGAGCGCGGTACTATACGCTCATTCGGATGAGCGCCAAATAAAATACGCTCACTTAACAATACGTATGATTGAGCGTTTAGTTGGGTGGCCGTATTTTAGAGTCACTTAGTATACTTCTTGCTACGTTTACATACGGAGTTCTAACCGAAACAACTGAACTTAGAACTATTATAGAACTATATTCGGAGTGCTTAGTTGTTGAGAGGCTAGAGCTGACAAAAATGGACTTAAACTGCCGGTAGAGAATACAGTATTAGAATTGTTGATCATTCAATACCCATGAGTGAGGCACCAAACCTTAATTGTCAGTTTAGAGTGTTTCATCTGCGCAAATTCCGGGTAGAATGATGAGCTACCTAACCTCGCACCAATTTCAGCACTACTTTTTGATCTCTTGAGTGCTATTTCTATCAATCATGAGGGTGTCATCAGAATTGCTAACTCTATCTTGTAGTCTTGTTTGCAGTTGGCACCATTCTCTCGACAATAACAGGTCCATAGAAACATATTATCAACAAGCAGAATATCAAAAATTTAAAGACAGTCAAGGTTTAAAAGCAACCGTTTAAGAAAGAGAAAATTTCATATTCAAGTAAAGTAACAATACAATTAACATGTTAAAGACTTATGTACAAAAGCGAAAGAAATCAAAAGATGTGAGTTAGTGAAGTTCAGAATCAAGTGGTAAAGTCTTTATCCCACGGTCGTATTAATTTCATCATTTATTTTTCAGTTTATATTGTAATCTCAAAAAAAAAAAAAAAAAAAAATGATTATCATTGCTTTAGTTTAGATTTTTTTGTATTCTTTCAATAAGGCCGTGGGGAAGAAGAAATCTATAGAGAAGTTTCTAATAACAAGAAATTGAGGAAATGAGTTATAAACTCAAGGTTCTACGAAGTTCAAGAGTTCATCATCTACAGTTGAAGACCGAAGACGTTTCTATTGGATGATGTGAGAGTGGTGTTGATTGCCGATCGGATGGGAAGGTAAGTAAGCATTCCCATCCTTGCATAGTGGTTGATTTCCGTTATTATAGGTCACTATAAAAATAAAAAGGGGTTCTTTTTCGTCCCACTTTCTATGGGATAACATCTTCATATGATTCGGAAGGTTACCTTTCCTTCCTACCATTCAATGTGTGTAGGATTTCTATCTTCATTCCTGCCTACACACATGTGTGAACCATAAAGTGCGTCCTTTGAGTGTCAAATTCATAAAACCCTATTGGTGAGGCAGAAATATTCGGTCACTCTCGAACCTAGATTCTCTTACATGGTGGTTTTCTCCTAACTCAAGAGTTAAGCATGAGAATAATGTTTTTTATACTTCTTACTTCTTATTGTTAGTGTTCAGAAACTTTATGTCTTCGTAGCTCTTTGGATGCAGGTGCTTTGGAATACTTAGAAGTTGGAGTAGGTTTTGTGGGTAAATCTCTTGTAAACCCTCACGAGAGTATAACTCGTCCACTAGGGACACCTAGGGGTTTAAAGGCTTGTTACACATGCTAAGTGTAACCGTTTCCTCAACGAAAGGGAGTTGTATTTTAGGTTAGATTTGTAGTTTGCTCGAGGACTAGCAAAAGGCAAGTGTGGGGGAATTTGATAAGTGCATAATTTATACATTTTAAGTATCATTTCCTTATTCTTATTTGCTAGATTTTGTGTGAATTACCGTGTTTTATTATTACTTTTCTAGTTTATGTGTTTTATTAGGTTACGCCTCTGAAACAAGCGAAATGGAGCTTTACAACAGAAGAATTGCCAAAGAACCAGTAGATCTCAGTCAATTCCAGGATTTCTACCCTTCATCTTGTAGAAAATTTGATTACGAATCCAACGGCGAAAGAACGAGGTCATTCTGACTTCATATGAGAAAGTTATGAGCGAAACAAGAATAAAGGGCAAAATGGTCATTTCAAAGTGACCGGATATTAACACCCAGCCGTACGCTACGGGGTAGCCAGTATTACTTCAACTGTCAGTTTCGTGAGACTGACAGTTGATTGGTTACTGTTAATGGCACCAGCCATTCCGTTCAGGGCTGCCCATATTTGAATTATGTTATCAGCACCGGTCAACTTGTTAAGTGGCACCTTCTTCATTCTCACTTCACGAACAGAGAAATCAATCAATCTCTGGTTAGTTTTGGAGTGAGTGGATTCATTGGGTTGTACAGGTGGTTGGAAAGTATGGATGATAATTAAAACAATGAAGACAATGGTAGCTCGAGGTGATGCTTTTGTGATGATGTTAATTGATGTTCGGTGATGATGGGTTATGTCAACAACAATGAGTCAATAATGGAAGTCTGAGGCAGTAGTGATGGTGGATGTGATTGATCATGGCATGAATGATGGAGCTGTTAAGAAGTTTACGTAATTGTCTGACTGAGAAGGTGTTGCTTCTTGCTGCCATTATTGGTTAGACGACAATCATGGTAGAGAAGTTGATGTCACTGTGAGTGATAGTACGACAGTTGAAGTGGAAGCTGTTGAGAAAAGTACATGGCATGATGGAAGTTAACTGTGATGATGTAAACAGCGACAGAGAAGTGAGCTCGAGCCGTTGTTGGTGCTGGTGATCGGAAGGAAGTGTCTGTTGTTGCTCGTGTGGCTGAATGCACGCTGTGATAATGGTGGACTGGTGATATAGAGTCCATGGTTCTGTTAGTTGTTCACAGCAATATTAGTAGCAGTCGATGACCATCTGTGGTATCTGTTGGTGCTCGTGAACAATGGCTTTTGATGTTGATGGAGCTCGAGCTTGGCAGTTGAGTGAATGGAAGTCAGTGATGCTCGGTAATGATCAGAAACTTGATGATGGTTATGTTGTGATGAGTTCGAGACTTGAGCGGCAAGGCATGGAGAAGAGTTGAGTTTGAATGGGACACGGTTAGACTTGTTTCACAAGGAAAGTAGGTGGTCGGTGCTATCCTAATTCAATTAGGATTTTGTAAGACGTGACCCAAGCTCTATAAATAGAGCTGAGACAGGCACTTTTGAGATATCGAGGAAGAAAAGGTACAGACGCATACCCCTCACGCCTGATAGAAGAGACCTACACAGAGGAGATACAGTGAACGTGCCCAGACAGTATACTAAGATACCTACAGACAGAGACAAGCTTCACGTACAAGAGACTTTCGGACAGAATTGACGAAGTCGGAGGAACACTGAAAAGGGTTAGTTTATTTTTCTTATAATTTTTATGGCTTTTGAGAAAGCCATGTTGGGCTAATTCTCTTTGTTAGGGCGAAAGGATGAACTTGTAGAGATGATTTTTATTTGTGTTTCGAAACTAGGGTTTTTTTAACTGTATGAACTAAATATTATTAATTTGTCTCTCTCTCAACGTTTTACCGTCTCGATGATTTTTCATGTTTTATGCCATGTATAGTTCATTGTTTGATTAGTAGAAGGACTCGTTGAAACCTCGTATTAAATCGTTTTATGAATAATCTTTGACTTTTTATGCCCCGTATACTTAGTACTTTCGAGATTCTACCTTAGGTTGAGAACAAACAATTCTTTTCAAAAATTCTTTCTTTATTGCTTAATTAAAAATCTTTCGTGTATTAGTAGCTAGATTTGATACTGTACATGAGTAAAATTGAGACCATATGTGACGAACACAATTAAACCCTGACCTACAACGGATTCCCGGAACCTTAACATTTTCCTCGTACTGTTTTTAAAACTTTATTAAATAATTTTAATTCATTAGTTAATTTAATTCTTTATAAAAAAAACCTATTGTCTACATCTTTCGACACTGTGCGCTTGCGGTAAAACAAAGTCGGTTTTCCGACGCATCAATACTTTTGATATAAATACGGTGTACTTAATGAACGTATTCGGCATACGCTATATCACATGGCCGTGCGACTATACTTAGAATTCGGAGAAAAGTTACTCCGATACTGTAGCAAAACTGAACTAAATCCTATATCTACTCTCCCGTTGCGGCTGCATACTAGCGAGTAAAGAGAAAAGTTTCTCTTCTCTTTTTACTCTACTCGCCCGTTGCAGTTGCTCTAAGCACCTAGTCCAACTCACACAAACCCAGCAAACATACAGACCCTATTTGATTTCTTTGCGACAATTTCTCAAACTCTTAGCGTACCATATTCCAGTCCTTAGAGGTAGCTCTCTGCTGTTTATTCGGCCCTCTTCTCTAGCTCAGTTAACCTGCAAATTCATATCTAAAGAGAACCCATTTTTTTTTAGTACACTCAGGATGTTAAACACTATCTAATCCAAGACACACATCCACAAATATAGACAACAACAACCCTTTTGTTCTTCTCGCGTTCTATATTGCCTTCAAAACTCAGTTCATCTCCATTCTCACAGAAACAACTTCAATTGATCAAACACATACCCATTTTCCATATCAAATCTCAATTCAAACCACAAAACCAAACAACAAACACCACAATGTCACTTCTTTCTAAAAAAAAAAATACCACCAGTTCTAGATCTTAAATTAGTGACAAGATTAGATGAGAACCCTCATTCAACACCAGCAGCAAAACCATACTGCCATTACGACCCCTAACTTCTCCATGCTGCCCCTCTACCCTGAGTTCTCATAGCAACAGTAAACTAAGGATTGTAATTTAAAACAGGGAAGTGATACCTGTTAAAGCTGATGTTGATACGGATGGTGAAGATGGGAGAAACAATTTGTAGAAGCAGAACTATCATCACCACCATCAATTTCGGAGAAGAATAAACCAGCTAAACCCAACACAGCTAAGACTTCCCAAATCCATAAACGATTCAGAGGCCCTAAACCATTAGGTCTCTCACTCTGCAGTTCAATGGGATATTACTACAAACACTTGGTGTGCAATCCCGGCTAGTAAGTCAGGTAGAATTTGCTTGTATTTCCGACCATTCAAATCCGTCCCTGCAAACAATATATCAACACCCATTCATTCAAAACATCATTCACACACTCATCAATCATTAACACACACCCAATCTTCACAGGCTCGTATTCAATTTACGCAGCAGCAAAATCTCCTTACTGTTCTTCACAGCTCAAAACCCATCACAGCTTCAGATCTGTCTTACGTCTCCACTTCGTTCGTTGCCACTGTTGTATTCAATCTAGAAGTTGTCTAAACCCATCGAACTACCCACCAGAACCATTATCTGCCAACAACAACTCGATTCTAACCAAAACCCATCTGTTCTTGTTCTTGGATTTTCCGGTGAGTGAAACGAATCCAAGACCACACCAAACTTTTTATATTCGAGAACTTTTTTTTTTTTTTTTTTTTTGTCTTCGAACTGCCAAGAACACCATCTTCTACTTATATTTCACCTCCCAACAAACCATCAGACCGAGCCACAACCTTCTCATCTTCTTCATGGCAGAGAACCTTCTCTATTTCTTCAATCTCTGTTGCTTCTTCAAACTCAATCACTACCTTGATCTATTCTCGATGTGCAATTCTTGGCTTGAAACCCATGACAACAAATCTCACAGACACATCCCACTTGAACCTCCAAGATCTGATACCGTAAGGCTTGGAGGCTCTGATACCATGAAAGATTAAAGATCTACATTGTTATTGATCAAATTAAACCCTAGAAGCAAGTAGCATATATATAGGGTATACAAAAGATAGACTAAAAGTAACTTACACCTAGTTGACACTTAAACAAACATAAAGATAATAAATGAAATGACACTCTAATACTATGTAAACTCAGCCAAAGAATTCAGAGCTAGAAGCTAATTGGAGAGGTCCGCAGACCGCGGGGATAGATCAAATGACGGAAATCCACACTTTTTGGTGGAGGGTGATGCCAAGAATCAAGCTTAGTGTCCAAAAAAAATGTTATAACTTGTCAAATTGAAAGTTGAAACGCAGTTCTAATATCGGTGTTGGTATCAGTCCAACTGCGAATGCTGACTTTTAGCTGTGTATAATAATTTTTGTTGCTTAGAGGGAAAAAGAGCTTGTGCAGAGACACACATGGAGCTGCTGATATTTGTTTTAATATCTGATTTTGTTGTGTATGTATGTAGAAGAGAATGAACAATGCATGAAGCTGAAATTTTGAAAACGGAACCGACTAGGAGCGAGATCTCGGCCCAGAAGCAGCGTGAGATATTTTAAAGCATTAGGGCGTGTTTGATACCATTTTATAAAATTGTTTTCAAAAATTATTTTCTAGTGTTTTTAAAACATACCTTTTTTCCTTGTTTTCATTTTCTAATAAATTTTAAAAAACTGTTTGGTAGGACTGTTTCTAAAAACATATTTTTCAAAAATTAGTTATAAGTTAAAATTGATAATTCGAAAATTAGTTATAAGCCTTTTTCAAAACAATTCAAAATTAGTTATAAGCTTGCACAAATACTTCACACATTACGACAATTTTATATGCGTTGGTGGTGATGTCGACGTTGATGATAAAGCCACATTGTCCTTGCTATGTTATCTCTAACATTTTTCATCAACTCAATATTCGTCACACTTACATCAATTTCAATTGTTGTGCTTTCTTGACTAGTACTTGCGCCTTCTTCATTTGCCACTATGAGATCCTACGTCATAAATTGACTAAATAATTCATCATTCCTTGAATTATCTTGTCTGTGGTTACGAATTCCCGAATGACTGACGAATGTTCTACTTCAAATCATCAATGAAATTAAACTGTGTTACGTTTAAATTTGTGAACAGGTAGACCACCTTAGCCGCGAGAACAACTGTCATAGAGGTGATCGATACTGTTGTCAAAAGAGCAACACGATTAGCTGGTGCAGGCATTGTTGCAATTCTTAAGAAAATGAAACAAGATATGCAGGGTACTAAGGAGAAGAGGACCGTGGTGTCCATTGATGGAAGTTTATACGAACATTATGAACGGTACAGGTCATATCTCAAAAAAGTAGTCACCGACCTACATCAAAATTCCATCAAATTTCCAGAGGACTACAAGAAATATCTACTAACCTGCAATTGGAAATAGACTAGATAGCAAATTGCAGATTTTTCAGATAGACAAAGTCAGGGACTTTGTAAGAGGAGAATTTACAAGGTACAGGTGCTAAACTAAAAGCAGCACAAGGATTCTCAAATCCATTTCAACTTGCACCTAAAATGATGCTTTACAATAGATGGATGGAAAGAAAAAAATCAAAGTTTTACGTTAAAACATATAAGATGCGAGTTTTTTGATCAAACATAATACATGGTGATTGCTCCATGTTTCAAGGATCCAAATTGTGTAAGAAGAAAATGACCAAGATTCAGAATGGCACCAAATTTAGGGGTTTAATTTTAAATTATAAACATTGTACCAAATTCACCAGTGGTACCTCTCTCAGACAGTCTTTTCCTGTTTTTTTTTCCTATATGAACTAACACAACTTTCCCTCACTACCACTCCTGTTAACTGTTATGCATATGTCAATGTTCTTTTTACAAGAGCTCTAGCAATGGCAATAACTTGTTTAATCCACATGGATTCATTGAGTTTGAATCAATGGCAGTCATTAACTTTTTTAATCCACAGGGATTCTAATTAATCAAGACTTCCTGCACTATTAACAACTAACAAACTACAGGGAGTTCAAATACAACATGCCAGATAAAGCATCTTAGTAATGAAGACTTACTGCACTATCAACAAACCTACAGGGAGTTCAAATACAAAATGCTAGATAAAGGCAACACAAAAATTATCAGAAAAGAAACGACTATTGTTGGGGGTAAAAATTGTCCTGCAGATCAAGAAATTCAGATACAAAGAGGGTAGGTGGAGAAGACAAGCCTGGATATGAAGGAAAATAGATTAAAAAAAATAGAACTAAATGCAACTGAAATAAAACAAGAAAAAAGTTAGGTAGACAGGCACTGAAATGTAAAGGTAAGCTAGAATATAAAACACTAATACAATTATGTTTGTTTGTAAGTTCACAGTCAGGTACTTCAATCACCCATCTAAACTAAGTGCAGTTCAAAATCGAAGCATATCATCAAAAATAAAATTAGCTTATTCATTGCACCCATTCCCATCCTTAGATTCAGTTTAACGGTCCAAATGAACCTTTTTTATGCGCTAATTAATATTAGTAGAGAAATGCACAATTGCTGTCAGAAACAGAAAATGTCGTAACCATGTAAAATTAGGGGCTAGATTTATGATATTCCTGTGTCTCAGCCATATGCATGGTGGCTGCCTAATCTACTAGAAATAATTAAGGATTGATGCCGAATTCAAACTGACTATCTACGTACACTAAAATACCTCTCTCTATAAGTTCTTTTCAACCTTAAATATCTAGGGGTTAAGGTTAAAGTCTCTTACTTCAATATCTAACCTTTTGAGCACTGTGAATGAGGACAGTTCCCTTTGTCTCAGTGGCAGTTACTTCAATCACCCATCTAAACTAAGTGCAGTTCAAAATCAGAGTGTATCATCAAAATAAAATTAGCATATTCATTGCACCCATTCCCATCCTTAGATTCAGTTTAACGGTCCAAATGAATGTTTTTATGCGCTAATTAATATTAGTAGAGAAATGCACGATTGCTGTCAGAAACAGAAAATGTCGTAACCAGGTAAAATTAAGGGCTAGATTTATGATATTCATGTGTCTCATCCATATGCATGGTGGATGCCTAATGTACTGGAAATAATTAAGGATTGATGCCGAATTCAAACTGACTATCTACGTACACTAAAATATCTCTCTTTTGTAAGTTCTTTTCAACCTTAAATATCTAGGGGTTAAGGTTAAAGTCTCTTGCTTCAATATCTAACCTTCTGAGCACTGAGAATGAGGACAATTCCCTTTGTCTCAGTGGCACTGGTGTCAATACCTCCAACAAACACAGTAATCTACAGAAAAAACAATTAAGAAACGGGTTAAGTCGAGTGAGTAGCAAGATATGAACCAACAAAACCTAAATAACAGGACAAAACAAAAGAAAACAACAACAAAAATAAAAATAAAAAAATCAGTGTGAACCAAGCATATCAGATGACTCCAAGCAGTGTGTGACTGAAAACTAAAAGGTTGGGGTTGACTTGAAAATGTCGTTTATTTTGGTGAGATTAATTAGATGATGAGCTTTGGAGATTTAATCTAGTGCTATGAATGGGCAATGCCTTGATCTGTGTAGAGAATCCTCACCAGAGCCATGTTTGAAACCTAAAAATATTATGTGCTAACAACCATACATTAATCGAAGCTATTCATACTAACAAGAAACTTGAAAACTCAACTACACAAAGTAAGATGGTCTACTAAACATACAAAATTGAACAAAAATCATGATACTAAACATGATGTGAACTCACAGAACTAAACATGGAACAATTTCACCATAAGTTACCATATACATGATACTAAACATACAAAACTTAACTAAATCATACAAAACAAAACTAAAATCACAGAATTGACAAAAAGAAACATGTAAATTGAAACTACAAAAGGATTACAAACCCCAAAATCACTGAGTTTTTGAACAAAGTAGTTGATTTCCAAAAAACCCCGGATGATACCTGAAAAAAAACATAGGTTAAAATTAACCAAAATTTGAAGAAAAAAAACAATCACGGAACAAATTTCTAGTAATATAACCAAAACCCATTACTATAATCACATATATGATTCAACTTTGAGAAAAGTTTCGACATTTCTTTTTCTAACTAATCGCAAATTTGATTCGACATTTCATTAAAACGAAAAAATGGACAAAATCAACAGAAAATTTAGAGGGGAAGTGATTTGAAGTCCCATAGTAGCTTTAATGTTGCTTCTCCAACTTCTTGGCTTTAACAAAAGTTGCTAACACCCTTGTTCAATTCTTCTAACAAGTATCAGATCCCCTTTCTCAACTCGCTGACAATACTAACAAACTCCAAAATCCATCCACCAGCACCACCAATCAACAATAGTAGCACCACTTAACATCTCAGATTCATCCACTCGAATTAACACAGCAAACCCAACACCATCAGCGACCCATTCTAGATTCGAGCTACATCACAATATTGAAATGATCCATCTCTTGTTCTCTTGAATTCAAAAGCAGCATCAACAACTCTTACTAAACCCATTTCCACCGCTAACCACCACCAATATTTATTATCAACATCATCTTCTTTTCATTCTCGATTCTAGCCTTCTCTACCATTACCTTGTAATTTCAATCTTGGCTTCACCCACTCAACCAGATCTTTTTTCTTCTTTAATTCCACGAAACCGATCTCTCCAATTTCATCAACAACGACATCACCTCTTTAGAAAAACCCTAAGATTCATCTCTGCAGTTTCTTATTAGATACAAATTATTCTTCTAAATCAAAATCAAAACCCATATTCAACTGATTGTGAAAACTGATTGTGAATCAGTATAAACAAGTTGTGAGGGAGAAAAGAGAGGAAAAAAAAGTGAAATAGCCAAGAGAGAAGGCAGAAAAAATGAAAAAAAAGAAGAAAAAAGAAAACAAGGAAAACGATTAATAATTTTTCGTTTTTTTATTTTTAAAAACATAAACTGATGAAAAACGTTTTCTAAAAATACCTACCAAACACATTTTTCCCCTTTTCTATTTTTTTCTGTTTTTAAAAATAAAAAATTATTTTTAAAATTCATACCAAACATTCCCTTACTTTCCGGCCCATCCTTATCTTTTCTCTCTCTTCGAATATCATCATCGATCTAATGGATAGATTTGATTACAAGTCGCAATATACCTCACTAGATTCAGTTCCCTCGATATTTTTAAGTCCCAATTGATGTGTGGTTAACTAGTTCAAGGCTTCAGTAATCAAGACAAGTGCATAAGCATATCATCTAAAAAAAAGCGTAAAAAATTGTATCTCACGTCTACCCATCAATTAAGAATAAGAAAACAGGCATGGGTTATAAGCCCAAAGGTGTCACTATCCAACTACATAAAACCCAACAAAACAAATTTAACACAAAAAACCCATTATAAACCAACTGTCCATATTACCCTTGCTTATTATTCAACCCAACTTCAGAAAGTATTCACGCCCATCACGCCCATTTCACCTTAACCTTACAGAATTTTTTTCCCCTTCACCTTATCAAATTTTTTCCTCGTCTTCATCTTCATCTTCATCATCAGTAGCTTCATCATCCTCGTCTTCATCTCCATCATCAGTATCTTCATCATCCTTGTCTTCATCTTCATCATCCTCATCTTCATCTTCATCATCTGCATCATCTACAACTAGAATCAGTATCAAACCAATTTCAAAATATTGACGAAACGGTTGTTCATTATCATCAGTAACATTTTCAACCTAAAATAAAAACAAAATCATAGGTCAAAATCAAAAATGGTTTCATCATCTGTTAGGTTTAGGTTTCATCTGTTTCGAAGTCAATCTTTCATAATTAGGTTCAAAGATAGAAAGTTTCAATCCCATTTGTTTTCACCCTTATTTATTTATGATTCAATTATGTTCAGTTTTGGTTTCATCGTTTTTTTTTCGTTCAATAAAATTTCAGATGAAAAAAAACGATGAAACCTTTTGGGGTTTCATAGTTTTTCTTTTTTCATTCAAATAAAAAAAAACAGATGAAAAAACACTATGAAACCAAAAAAGGTTTCATAGTTTTTCTTTTTTCATTCAAATAAAAAAACATATGAAAAAAACACTATGAAACCGAATAAGGTTTCATCCATTTCAGTTACATTTTTCTGAAGAAAAAATGTCTCAGCATATAAAAAAACAATGAAACCGAATAAGGTTTTATCTGTTTAAATTACATTTTTTGTAAAAAAATATCTCAGCATATAAAAAAACAATGAAATCGAATAAGGTTTCATACATATCAATTACATTTTTCTGTAAAAAAAAAGGTTTCACTGATTTTCAACTAAAAAATAGGTTCCATTATTTTTTTTGGTTCAAATAAAATTACAGATGAAAACAAACTATGAAACCCCAAAAGGTTTCATAGTTTTCCTGACATTTCACCAACAAAAAACCCAAAATTTGACAATGATAATATATCATTATATTTTGTTGAAGATTTTCGACGATGACGATCTGGAGGTGTTGGTGATGTTTGTAGAGGATAAAAGGAGGAAGAAGAGGTGTTGTTGGTGGTGGATTCGGACATATAGTGGTGGAGGAGAAACAATAACGACGAGGAAGCGATGGGAAAGGAGGAGGTGTTGTTGGTGAAGGATACGAAGGTGTTGTTGTGGCGGAGGAGGTACTGTTGTTGCTGGTGATGGTGGCGGAGGAGGTATTGTTGCTGTTGGTGATGGTGGTGGAGAGGAGAAGAAGAAGAAAAGAGATGTTGGTGAAGGATACGAAGGTGTTGTTGTGGCGGAGAAGGTATTGTCGCTGCTGGTGATGGTGTCGTTGCTGGTGATGGTGGCGGAGGAAGTATTGTTGTTGTTGGTGATGGTGGTGGGGAGATGAAGAAGAAGAAGAAGAAGAAAGAAGAAAATTGCCCTAAAATTACAATACCTAGGTTATATATGGAAGGGCATCTCGGGTATATTGAAAATAATTAAAATCTAAATTTAATTAGTATTAAGTGAAATGGGGTTTTTGTCTCATTTTTAATGAAAATGGTTTTTCTTTATAAAAGATAATTTGGGAGGGTTTTATGCATGATAAATTTATTCACCTTAGTTTTTTATACCAAATTTTAATAAGAAAATATAAAATCCACGTGGGCTAGGACATGATGAACTTAGGAGCTTGTTCTACAGGCTGGACAAGAACTGCTCATGCGTGGGAGGTCTTTTTAGTTGTAAATACACAATTAACAATAATACTACATTCTGTTGGGTTAAAAAGGCAACGAGGAACGCAGTGTCTTAAACAGGTACCCCACAAAACCATGTATTATTGTGCACTCGCTGTTTAGTCATCAGCTTACATAACGCGCAGCTACTTAGTTGTTACTATCATTTTCTTAGAAGAAAACATAGGATCTAATAACTATATATATACAATAATGAGATGGTCTACATTACACAGCTAATCACATTACAAAAATCCACAGATTAATCAAAGATGATGAGGGTGTGTGTTCTGTGCTAGAGAGACTAATAAATAACCAGAGATTCAATTAGAAAAACTTAAACTATGCAGTATGCACACGTCTAACTCCACACATATAAAACATAAACATATGGCGGTGGTGATTATTATAATGCTATCCCTCTTTCTTGACTTTAAAAACAGAAATGAAGTTTCCAGGACTGAAATGTTGAGTGTGGGTCCATTAGTTGTTACCCGTTGAAGTCGGTCAGATTCAGATAGTTGAGGTGGGACCTCACCGAACCATACCGTTTAGGTACAGAGAGTAATGGCAGTGAATTTAGCGTTACATGAATCAGAACACGAGATAGCTTCAAACCACCAAAAAGGCCATGTTGGAACTTACCTAAGTTATTCAAAAGTCCATTTCACATGTAGGCCACAATTACATTCACCATTACAGCATCAAAATAAACCTAAAATTAAAAAGGATCAAAAGACATTGTGGGTGCACAATACATATCTGCTTTAGATCTTTTTTTATCAATTCATGTTCACCAAAATCATCATAAACATGCAGTTGATGTTACCCTTTCAAGAAAAAGTAGCTCGTTCACAATGCATAGGTATACTTAAAAACAGTGATCAGAGGAAGACTTTTACTACATCTTGTCATCAGGAAGATTAATATAGCACCAGCGACTCTCGAGTATCTGTTTTAAGCACAATTAGTCGGTTGGGATTCATAAACCTTAAAGATCACTCACAGGGGGTACCAAACAACAAGAGTAAAAATCTAAGTGCGGAATAAATGGAGTAAATATTACTGTAAAACCTACAAAGTTAAGACTCAAGCTGCAACACTCAAAATTGGCGCCTTTGCCTTGCTTCTGCCACGCTCACTCGGATTGATCTACCATTCAAATCCTGCATCATGTCCACGGCAAAACAATTTGAGAAAAACAGCTAGAATAAAACAAAATAAACACCATAGCCCGAAAGAATAATGAATCACTCCGACAAAGTATATCTTAACTACAATGGAAAAAAAATAACAATAAAGGTACTCATGTACTTACAGCGCCATCTAGAGAATCAATTGCACCCTGGACCTCTTCAGCAGAGCCGTAAGTGACAAATCCAAAACCCCTTGATCTACCAGTCTCCCTATCATAAACCACTTTGGCTTCCAAAACCTTTCCTTGCTCATTGAACAAGGTTTCAAGTGCTAAATCATCGACACCCCATGAAAGGTTGCCAACATAACACCTATTGGAAGAATCCAAACCGCCACCACCAATTCGGGGTGGCCTTGAGGAATAATCATCCTTTGGTGGAGGAGGACCGGAGTTCACCCTCAATTGCCTCCCATCGATTTCCTGTAACAGATACCATAACTCACTTGATAAACAAAAACTGAAACAGGGCACTCACATTGAGAATCTCTTATAACATGTGCAGGAAATGGCATTTCAATTGACAACATTAGAAACAGCTTGAAACTTCAAAGACAGTCGAGAAAGATACAAATTTTCAAAATCTTGAAAGGGCCAAAATTGTGCATAATGCTATTCATCCTCTTCTCGCATAAGTACCACATTTAAGTGAAACAAAGCTTTCAAAATACTTATTTTCGCTGTTCAAGTTTTTCATAATAACAATACTTGAATACGCAACACTTCCACTCCGAGTGGCATAGAATCCAACCAGCTCTACTAACTTGATTTAGCCAATGTTGTAACGACTCGATTTCCAGTGAGTCTAGAGTCCAGGATAGGATTTACAGTAATAGTTTTACGAATACAGATGTTCAGGGACCTCAATGAAATACTCCAAACAATGTTTAAAACACCTACGAGTCTAGTAACTTACCCAAGAGTAGACCTTTTTGCTCAATAAAATGTAACACAATATATAGATAAAATGAGATGGAAACCAGGTCATCAAGAAAACTTACATAGCCATTGAATTGCTCCACTGCAGCCTTAACTTCATCGGTGGAAGACATGGTCACAAACCCAAAACCTCTGCTTCTTCCACTAATCTTATCGTATATCACCTGAACAACGTCAAATAAATTCAGTTTTACATGTCTTCGGTAAAAAGTAAACACAATTTTCCTACTACGCCACTTGGTAAACCATAAACCAACCAAATTTGGATAAGGTACCTTAAACCCTAAACCCTGAATAAAAATGATACTTTAAATCGATTTACTAATACAGTTTTGATTTTTATTAACGATTGAGAGATAAGGACACAAACCCACCTCAACCATCTCAACAGTACCAGATTGTTCAAACAATTCAGCCAGATCAGCACTTTCTACATTGAAAGGAAGATTACCCACAAAAATCTTCAAATCAGGAGAGAAATTAGTTTCATCCCGACCGGAGGAAGCTTGGCCAAATTCAGCAGAAACCCTTGTGACAAAACGAGAAGATAAACACCCTTTATTAGATGAAAATGAGGAAGAAATTGAAATGGGTTTGGTTTTGAGAGAAGAAGAAAGACAAAGAGTTGAAGATGGTAAAGACAAAGAAGTGTTTCTTCCTGTTTTAGATAAAACTAAGGTTTTGATAGAGATTGATGGGAGGATTAAAGAAGGTGAAGCCATGACTCAAACAGTGTAGATGCTCCTGATAAGGTTTTGATATGGAAGAGGAGCAAGGGAGAGGAGGAGGGAAATGATATTTCTGTAACTACTTATCGAACGAAATGGATAGGGCTGCGACTTGCAAATGCCTCTTTTTTCTCATAAATCTACTAAAATACCGTTATGAAGTTCTTTAATGTAATGAGCTTGGCCCAGTGGTTGGAATTTATCCAAGCCCAAGTATAATAGATAACTTATTTGAGACGTTAGTAAATTATTTTTCTGGGAATTACTAGTTAATCCAATCTACAAAACCCGGTTAATATGTGGTCCATCTATCCAACTCCTTTTACTCGTTAGTGCGTTAAATTACTCGCTTATCCATCTCATTGTAAGGAACAAAATATACTTTTTAAATATTCCAGATTTATCTTTCTCCATCGAAATGTTTAAAGCATCCTTCTAAGTCAGATCTACTTTTCTGATTTCAGTTTCTTCACTAATATCAGGAGAGCTCTATCGATGGGTATTGATGAACAACACCAGAGAAACTACTTCAATCAACTCCATCTTTCTAAAATTTCAGATCTGTTTTTTCTTGTTTGTTGGTGTTTCTAGGTTTCGTTTGAAGATCGTTTTAATGCTCTGTAATCACCTTCATCTCCATTCAAACCAGGTATATTCTATAACAAGTGATGGTAAAGAAGTGAAGCAAGTGAAAAAGGAGAAGAAGATTCACGAATAGATCCATGAAGAAAAAGAAAAAGAAAAAGAAGAAGATATAAATTCATTAATTTTGGGTTTTGATTTATACTTTTTAATCTTCTTTTTCATCTGAATTTAATGCTCAATATTAGAAGAGGGAGGTTGTTTCTTCAAACGACATGGTTCAATCGATATGATGTTATTTTTATTTGGTTTGCTTTTATTTTTCTTAAATTCATGGTTTAATATGTACTTTTCAATATGTATTGTTGGATCATACATTTTTTCTTTCGTAACATATTTTTCTTCAGTACATATCAATATGTACTGTGAGATCATACATTTTTTTCCTTCATAACATACCAATATGTATTGTAGGGTCATATACATTTTCCTTCAATACCTATTTTCCTTCAGTATATATCAATATGTACTGTTGGATCATACACATTTTCCTTCGGTATGTATTGTTGGATCAATATGTACTGTGGAATCATACACTTTTTCCTTCAGTACATATTAATATGTATTGAAGGATCAAGTATGTACTAAAGGATCAATATGTATTGTTCTTGGCGACTAATAAAGATCTTCTTCTTCTTTGTTCTTCTACTACTTGTTTTCTTCTTAACTTTTGTTGGTGGTGCAGGAATACTATTTTCTTCTTCTACTAATTCTTCTCCTATTTGCTCTTTTAATATTTTTTGGGGTTTTCTCAATTATTTTCGTCAGATTCGTTAATGATTTCACTGGATCTTGGTTTTTACTCACTTTTGGTTGATGATTTCAATTGTTTTTAGTTGATTTCAGATTCATTTTTTTACCTTAGGTTTTGACTGCAAGTGTTTTTGTTTATTTTTAGGTTTGATAGTGCTGGAGAAGGTGGTTTCTAATGGTTCACACGTGAATAGTGATGGGTATCTAAGTAATTTTCACTTTTCAAAAGGTTTTTGGACCTCTAGTTAACTGAATTTTATCGCTGAACTATAGAATAACTAGTAGCGGGTTTTCTGGACCAACCAACAAATTTCTCATTATTTTTATCCCTGAAAATATTGGATAAATTTTTGATGAGGCATTTTTTGATGGGTGCATGGGGAACAAATGATATGTTGACATGTATCCATCCACTTAATTTATTCTATAAATTTTGTTTCCAAAAATATCAAAGATAAAATATAACTAATTAAGATAACCAATTTTTTCAATCAATTAAGATAGCCAAGTTTTTATTCAATAATACATTTCTTTGATATTTTTGGAAATAAAATTTGTTGGAATCAATTGAATGGGCAGACACATGTTAATGTATCATTTGTCCTCCATACACCCATCAAATAACGCCCCATCCGAAATTACTGGTCTTATCTTATTGTAATGACCGATGATTTTCTATAAAATATTGTTCTTAAATGTGAGTATACAATCTTGTCCTCCTCTGAATGTCGTATACATAAAATATCCTTGCACATATTTTTTTCTCATCTATTATCTTTGTCGGTCTAATTTTATATATCCTCCAAATGTAAAAGTTATTGTTATAAAAACTCAAGAAAAAAAAATAATCTAACTTTTATGTATGTCTAATCATGTCATAAAAATTATTTACGTATCTGTAGATGGTGAATTTTTAACGAATGATAAAATAGTAAAATCATCTCTACTCAGTAGTAGAATCAACGAAATAATGGAATTTTGTATATGTTGCTGACTCGGCGTCAAAAGCATAAAATTTATATTTTATATTCCGCAAGAGAATTAAAATATCAAACGCTCACTACTGACATCTCGTACTGATCCTGTACTTTCTCTAAAATATACATATGATATTAGAGCCTCACCCGGCTGAGCTCTCAATATTCTACATATAATTGTGCAACTCAGTGCTTACTCCTCTACAATTATAGTGCAACTCCTAGATGAATTAATCACTAGTATAGAGCAATATTGTCCTCAAAATATCACTGGTGCTGAGTACAACTCTTTCCCAGATGATCTCTAACTATAGAAAACAAGCATTCAGAACACCTCTTTATTCCTGAGTGGATGTTAATTCTCATAGATAGATTGCCTACTAGTATAGAGCAACTTAACTCCTCTTTATATTCCCTAATTGAATATTTAGGGTGACTTTACATAAATATTCAAACTCTAATGGAATAGTATTGATTTATCAGGAAGCATTACAAGTCAGAGCGAATGCACTAGGTCGAAACATCACATCTTTGTGTAAGCACTAAGTCCTCGTCACGCCAAATGTAAAAAATAAAACTCCAACAATGATTGGTCGAGCTTGAATAACACATTCCTAATGTTGGTTGCATCAGAAATCCCAATACTGGTCAAAACATAACAAAACCCTAACATGGATTAATACCCAATTTCTAATATATCATCATAATCACCTTATAAAAACGTAAAAATAAATGTGGAATCGGACAAATTGTTTTAAACAACATATATTCCCCTACCTAGGGCTGCACAGGAATCGACCGGAACCGAAGAACCGAATCGGAACGGACAGAACCGTACCTGAAACGGACCGAACCGAAGGTACATGGTACATGTATAAAAAAAAGAGAACCGAATACATCCGGGTACTAGGTACAGGTTTTACCTAGGAACCAACCTGTACCGGACCGCTGAAACCGAATAATATTAACCGTTGATCAGATTTTAGTTTCAATCTCATGTTGTAAGTTAGATTACTCGTATGTGATCTATTCCCCCTTCTCTTCTTCATTTCTCATTTCTCCTCCGCCTCTCTTCCCTCTTTTTTTCTCCACTGAAGATTCACCACCTGTATTTGTTTGTTAATCGATTTTAGGGGTTGATTTCACATCTTTGTTCCTTGTATAAGTCTTTCATCATCGATTTAGGGGTTGATTTCAGTTTGATAATCGATTTTTAGGGTTTAAGTCTTTCATCATCTAATATGTTTTATATTTTCGATTTCAGTTTGTTCTTCAGAGTTGGAACTTTGAAAAACTGATCTTCAATCTCAGCTAATTAATCGTAAGACTCAAAAGCTGGTACACTTCAGAAAAATCTGGTAAATTGTGCTTCAGTTCATACATATGCACTGATGATGTTTCATTTATTTAGCTGATGGTTGTGTTATGAACTTTGTTAGGAGGTGGCGGGCCAATCGTGGGTGACTTGTGGGCTTAAAGGGTATTATTGATGGAGGTAATATTTTATGCTGCTTATTTTTTGACAAACAATATGAATTGGTTTTCTCCTTGAACTATTTCCCTCTTGTCGTATATGTGAAGCTAATTAACTATTTCGCTCTCTATGCATGGTTCTGAAATTGTATCTAGAATAGTACTCTACTACACCGAGTTTGTTTGTCCATTTTTGTTGCTATGCTTACGCCTTTGTCTTGCTCTGTATTATTTACCAACAATTTGTACATTTGCATTCTCAACGGTTTGATTGACCAAGTCACACTTTTATGCTAGTTGGTGTTCATTTTTTTGGCCAGGTTGTATGTTTACTCGTGCTTTCTTTAATTTGCTAGAAATGATTTCATTGGGTATTTAGTTTGCTAGAGATGATTTCACTGGGTGTTATTTGTGTTTTGAGTTCGTTTCTACTGAGTAACTGGTTTTTGCTTTGTCTTTGTTGCGGAAGGAAAAGAATGAAGCACCAGGTTGGACCCAGCTGAAGCTTCCTGGCCAACAGCCTTCTCCCTGTTGCGGCCATACAGTGACTTCTGGAGGACATAATGTAATTAAATCTCATAAGCAGTTTCATCTTCGTTTTTTACTGTAATTTTGCTTCATTGGTACTTGTTATATTGTGATGTATGGATGAAGTTAGATATTATATGTGGATAATCAAGATGTTTGCCAGCAGTGACATCCCTACATATTCACCGACAGGTTTTTGACTATTCTTCCAATTTTATGTCGAATATCTCAAAGTGGAAATGCTTTCCTTTTCAGTCACTTCTTAACAAAATTAAAGATACGGAATTACTGACTACCTATCATTTATTTTTCATGTATGATGTGATTAAATGTCAAAGGCAACTAAAAAGAGCTCACAGTGGCAGAGTATCTTTGAATATTTGTGTCTCTCTTGTGCTTGTATATCTGCTGAAATTGTTAAGAGGACTTTTGTTATGTATTTTGCAGCTCTTATTATTTGGAGGGCATGTCACTGGTGGTTGGTTGAGTCGATATGATGTCTATCACAATGACTGCATTGTCTTAGATAGAGGTAAGTTCTTACACAAACAACCAGCATTCACACCCTCAGGCATATAAGACGTGATCAACAGTACTATGCATCAAAGTCCCCTTTTACGTTATAGTTTTCATTTTATCGCACTTCACGTCCAAGATGTTTATTGATCTTCCTTTTCCTTCTTCAATCTTGATATGCATAGTGTCTGTGCAATGGAAGCGTTTACCTACCAGCAACGGACACCCTTTAGCTCGAGCATACCACAGAATGACTGCTATCGGGTCTCGTTATCTTTTATTTGGTGGGTTTGATGGAAAATCTACATTTGGTGAGCTGTGGTGGTTGGTTCCTGAAGGTACTTGATTAATTTTTAAATTTTTGCATGCTTAGAATCAGAATGTGAGAGCTTGCAGCACACTGCATCTGCTGATCTGCATTCTTCCAATACTATAGCTGATTGACCTGCTGACCTTTGGAAAACATTATGCATTTGCCACTCTACACGTCCAATCTTTCTAAATGCTGCTCACAGTTTTTCTTGATTGCAGATGATCCAATTGCAAGAAGGTTGACTTCACCCTCTTCAAATAGTATATCAGGAAGTAATACTGGATCAGTACAGGATTTAGGTACCAGGTGGTATAAGCTAGTGAAAAAGAAAAAAAATGGGTCTCTCTTTATGTGTTGTTCACATATTCCTTCAGAAAGCTGATTTATTTGCAACTAAAAGGTTGTCATTGATGTGTAGCAGTATTTAAGCATGGTTCCAGCATTATATAGATTAGCTTTTGTTTGTTTTTCTGTACAGAAACTTTAATTTTAATTTTTTTTTTTAAAAAAAAAGAAAAAAATGGAGGCACGGGACTGGAACTGACCGGAAAAAAGGGTATAGGTACAAGAACCAAACCGAAAGTAGAGGATACAGGGTACATGTACACGGGTAGAGAACCGACCATAGGAAGGTACAGGTACACGGTTCTACCAAGAACCAAGCCGAACCAACCTTTATGCACCCCTACCCTTACCATATTAGCCTATTTACACCATAGTGACTTGTAATGCATTTTGTTTAAATCATATTATTGGTATGTTACACAAGTCTTATAACATTCAACAAATATATTAAATAATTTTAATGTCACAATAATTAAGATATTTTTTTTCGATTAATTGTATTGACACTTTTTATTCGTAAGAGATTTGTAGTGATTGAACTTATACATATAGAATTACTATTCCGTCCATATATCATCTATCGAAAAATGAACCCCATAGTTGTAACCCTCTACGGTTATATTTTGTATCTTAAACCTCAAAATTAGGTCGTGATGAGTAGTGAAACTTTCCCTCAAAGCTCCAAAATTTCCCCTCTTTTTCCATCTAGCTTTCCTAAATTTTCACCAAAATTTCATTCCCTCCCACTTTTCACTCTAAAATCTCTCAAAAATTTTCAAAAGTTTTTAAATCTCTTAACTTTCGATTCCCCCTCAATATGTTTTAATAAAACAGGCCTCCGATAGCGCCGAAAATGGTTTTTATTTTCTCTGAAAGGAAGGGTTCTTTCTCCCTATCTCTAAGATATCTTCCTCTCCCATCTGCTTACATCTACTCATCTTCTCTTAATGCTAGAGATTGTTTTTTGTAAAGGTGATTTTATTTAACCCTTAGTTTGTTTCAGATCTTTGATATAATTAGGTTTTATTCATATTAGGGTTTGTTGTTTGAAATAGGTTTTTTTTTTGTTATCTTTGCCGATAGAACAGAAAAGGGTTTATGAAAAGGGTTCACAGTTACTGGGGTTTGATGATAGCTTCTTCCAAAGCTCGTCCCGTTCGTTCCGCTCGCAACAATCCAATAAGTTCTTTTTGGTGTTTTAGAAAAGGGGTTTTCCTTCTTCAGATCTCTTGATAAGATTGCTCAACTCGTTCAATTCAAAAACCACGGTAAAAATTTCATATAATTTTTATAGAACCAGGTGAATGTGTTGTTCTAGAAGGAGAAATTGGGGATGAAATTTATCTTATTTGGGAAGGAGAGGTAATTAATTATTCGTGTAATCAATTCGTTCTCGTATTGTGTATGTTCTTCTTGGAGAATGAGTAAATGGATATACAGTATAGAGAGTTGTTTGGATTATTTTTTTTTACGAATGTGTTGTAGTCTGAGGTACATAGATCTAGAACGTCGGGGGAGAAGATTGTTCAGAGCTTCAATTGAAAGCATATGATTATTTTTGTCATGGTGAGGCACCTTGAAACTTTTTAAGTACTATAAATCCTGCTAAATGTTTCTTAATTAACAATGATGGAATGATTGAGTAGAGAATTCATGTATCTAAGCCTTTGTTGTGATGCTTAGGCTTAATTTAATCTCTTAGTAAGGTGGAAACAGTTGGTTCTGTACTTCTATTGTTTGTTAAATCGCTGAAGCTTTTATTTTATGTGGTACTGACATTGTGTTATCTACAGGAGCTTTAACATCCTATCATCAGGTTCACGTTGTTGCTTTGACTAAGGTATATGTACTTCATACCCTAAAATTCATAACTTTATGAAGATACTTTATGATAGTGGTTTCTAAAATGGTTAGCTGATGTTTATGGTGACAACTAACTTGTTTAGTGTTGCCAGAAGGGCATAGTTCATTGCTGCAACCGAAATCAATATGGAGGGCAGAAGAAAATCACGAGACCTCACTGATTGAACATGTACTGTATTTGGATCCAATTTAGGTATGTTTTCACTCCTTATATGCTGCTTTTATGTTCGCATTTCCTGACGCTCCAAGGTTTGCACAGGTTTTTGGAGGAAAATTGGTAGGACATGCATGTTTCTCCCATTCTATTTTACATCTACAGTTTTACTGGTCGTAGTTTGGCTTTTCTTCTGAACGCATGTTGAGTATTGACTACTGAGTCTTAGTGGTATACAATTGTCAAGGATTGTGTTAATGACTGGTCAGACTGGATAATCGAGTAATTTGCTTTCTTACTGTCCACACAGTGTCTGATTGAAGAATCTTTGGAACATTACCTTCATCTTGTTATTTAGACACTATTTTTTCATACAGTTAATATTATCCAAGGGTTTAATGTCTTTATTAGTGATTTATAGTGCCGATTCATTTGCAGGCATTAGCTGCAGCATCAAAAACTGTTGATTGTCGTAATCTTGTTCTTAGTTTGCACAACTATTTTCTAATTGCTGGGGTACCTTGGCAGTAAGTTGATCTCATTCTCAGATACTCCTTAGTTCATTTTACATAAGCATTTTTGGTAAATTTCTTCTTGAAGTTGTACTTGTCAATTTGACAGAAACATATGTTGGTGTCTGACTCATATTTATGTGTCATAGGCATCTTCAAAATCCAAAGAGCACATAATGCCATGTTAAGAAATACTATTCATCCAAATCTATAAATTAACTAGCTTTATCTTGCGAAAGAGAACAAGGAAAAGACCATGTTTAGGTGTAAAGTAAGCATGTGATGTTGAAAATTTCGGCCAATTTATATGATGAAAGCAATTTGATCAATCCAATAGAATAACATATGGTGGAAAAAACACACAATCCAACTAATCACTTTTCAGTTTGTGAAAGCACTGTAATGGTTAAAATGGGATTCTTGGACTGGGTTATGCTACTAGCGGCAAAATCGTCATGTTAACTTGACATAAGATTATTTTTGAACTGTAATTGGCACATTAGAAGGTCATCACCTCTTCTACGGGTTTGGGTCTTGTTGATTAGTAGGGAATGTTGTTTTCTGTTGATGTGCAGTAAGAGTTGCATTTGAATACATGCATCTCATTGGTGCATTATATTTTTCTGGTATGTTGATTCAGGTATTTGAACTTTCTATTGATTCAAGTCATACACCAAAGCCGAAAAAGACATTAAACGAGATCAGAAAGGAACTTTTCCCGGTATGTCCCTTCCCTTAGCGCATTTCAACTCAATGAAAAGTTGGCAGTATCTTGGTTCTTCCACATACAACGTTTTGTTTATTAATCTGTTTCCTTGCAAGTTCTCAGCATACCAACTAATGTACAAAATTGGTACATTGTACTAGGATAATACCGCACCCACAGTTATCTGATGTGAGCATCGATGAATTGGTTAAATTCCTTCTTAATTCTTACTAACATTTCAGTTATTTTTGGATAAAATACTTCTCTCATTTGTAGGTTATCTCAAGTATGAGAGTTCTGATGACCTATGATTCAAAAATACATGTTGTGTGATAACCTGTTTTGCAGCCACACTCTTTTCCCCGAGGTTTATCCTGAATAATTGTTTATTGGTCAAGTGTATGTTATATCATACCCTTCTTCTTATGGTGTCTTACTTTTTTCTTTTTAGGCACTTGAAGTGTTGTTGCTTCCAACACAAGTGCAAAATTGCTGTTGTCTTCTCGCTGTGGTTTAAATATAATTGGCTGCAGTTAGACTTTTCTCGCTGCATATGTTATTGGTAGAATTTTTGGAGCATACTTTTCTTATCCAAGTTCCCCCCCCCTGTAATCTTGGTTTTTTGTATGGATGATTGCCTGTTATTTTGGGATTTCAATTGTATTAAACAATGAATATGTATTGTGGTTTTAGAATGATAACAAAATTTCGGGTTTGATATGAGTTGACTCTCAATTTTAGCAAAATAATTTCAGAATACGGATGTGCAGGCAACCTGAGATTGTTGATTTTTTTTTTATAAACGTGTAATAAATTCTATTACTGAAAATGCGTGTAATAATATAATCATGGCACCAAATGAAGACACATGTCATTTTTCTAATGGTAAGTTAAGTCAGATCAAAACCCATTACAAAATGTATAACAAGTATAACCATAACAAAGTTACTGTGATGATGGTAATTATAATATTAGTTATATGTTAATTATTGTGATGATGGTAATTATAATATTAGTTATATGTTAATTATTTTTTATGATGGATATTTAATGTCATATCAAAACCGTGACACTTAATATAACACCATATTTAACAAAGTTATAATCCATAACAAATATTTTAAGTGATAAAATTATTCTATAATAAAAACCTTAATATAGTGTGGTCGATGTCTACTACTGCATATTAAAAAAGCATCACATCCTGAATAATGATCTAGGAGATATGATTTAAATTCTAGACGAACTACAATTTGAAAACTGTGAGAATGAGAATTTTATGTTAAAGTTCCTGGAAGGTTACTGTTTGTTCAGTTTGACGATCTAAACGAGATCAAAACCTAAATCCTTCCACGTGGGATGTAGCAAACGATTCAGGATTCTGAATTGGGGCCGATCATCAAAAACAGACATTGTATGAAGAATCTCCAACGTTTTTACTAAAAAAATGTCATATCTGAATTTTTCAGGCATAAGGGCTAGCACCTATGAACGTCAAAGCTTCGAAGAGTAATAGCTTTAAAGAGAAAAATAAGAGAATGATATAAAAAATAATAATAATATAGGAAATTGTGGGACCGATGCCAACCTGTCGGCCAGTCGGCCTCCCTTGGCCGATCCCTACTCCCATATTTTTGCCAAACTTAATTTTATTTTTATTTTAGGGTTTCCTTGTTTTATTGAAACTCTTTTGCTCTTTCTACAAAAGCTTAGATTCTCTTGCTTCAAAGACCATACCTCTGCAGAGCTATATAGAATGGTCCAGCTACCATTTAATTAAAAGATTACTATTTTAATATTCTCTAAACTTCGGGCTTCACATCAATTGGCCTTTCACACCAAATTCTTTCTTCTAAATATTATCAAAATATTGCTAAAGAAATGACATGATACGCGAAGCATAGTCCCGTTGACTACCAAATTCGTGTTTAATCTATAGTCAGTCCTACCCTTGACCGGTCCCACCTTGGTCGGTCCTCCTTCTATGGGATTTTTCCTCTTCTCTAGTTGGTCTTTTCCACTAGTCCTCCATCTACCATTGGTCCGTCTGCCATTTGGTTCATCTGTTATTGGTCCATCTGCCATAGTAGGGTTTACTATTTCGATTGGTCCCGCTACCACTATTTAAAATAACCTCAATTTGTCTTTCTCTGATGAGGCTAAATATTATTACAATTGCTAGCACTTGCACGAGTTGACGCTCACGCGACTTGGTGCTCGCATGACCTAGCGCTCATGCGACTTGAAGCTCGCACGAATTGAGGATCGAACAAATTGATATTCAAACGACTCAATGCTCATACAAATTCGCTCATTTCAATACACACATCTCTGGTCAATCCAGTAATCTTATTATACCTATCCTTCTTAATTCAACAAGATCATTCGAGTATCATTGCTCCTCAGCTGACACAATGATACACCACAACTGCCAACGTCAATATCGATCAAACTTTCTACGTCTACGATCTGTTAAGCATCACTGCTTGTTTCAGAACACAACTGGTGCTTCGTCCATCAATGAGTCAACATGCAAGACTCATCAATATAATAAGACCGATAGTCTAGCTAGGTCAACAACTGACTTATTAATACATGTCTATAAAATAGACTTAACCATGCTCAAGATATCAATTATGTCACATGGGGGGATATTCATTAGGGTTTTGGTATGGCGGCCTACAATACATGTGGTGTAATAATACACCCACGATGAGAAAGTATAAAAACTCGTGTCGGCAGTTGAAGGAGCAAAGGGAATAGTGGTCGACACGAGTTTTTATACTTTCTCATCGTGGCGAGTTTTTATACTTTCTCATCGTGGTCGTCATTGTAGGCCGCCAGACCAAAACCCGATCCGTCATTGACTCTCATAAAACTCAGTTTTGTCTTCAGAACAATTTAACACATCTCATCATCATTGATATTCAATCTCATTAATCTCAATACCTTTTCTGCTTCCCTCCCTACAGATCAACCCTTCTCCTTCCTTTGTGACTGAAACAAAATTGGAACAATCATTCTCTGATTTAAGCTAATTTCGTACAGATTGATCCCTCGAAACTTAAAAGTACTTATGCAGTACAAATGTTTAGTGTTTAAGCGATTTGGTCTTTAATCGATTCCCCTTTCAAGCGATTTGCTTCGACTGGCATAGACTGATCCCTCATTTTCTTTGACTAGCATTAGTCTTCTTCACCATTTCCCTATCTATCCTCAAATCATTTTTTACCCACAAACAGTATCAGAAAACAATTTTTTTTTATCTTTTTATGCGGATTCATAAAAACAACCCTTTGTTTTTAATAAAAAATATAATTAAATAAAGAGCTACATATTGTTATCCTCCTGCATACATAATTGTATTTGGAGAGGCACATAATCAGACCATTCATGTTCATTTAGAATTGATATTCCATGTTTGGAAAAACAGTATGCCGCACTATTAGACTCTCTACGAGTACGAGAGCAACACCAACTATCAAAGCTAGAAAAAATATTCAAACAATCTTCTATGAGATTTCTAGTTGTCCATTCTATTGAATTTATACTACCATTTACTGCTAAGATAATACTAAAGCAATCTCCTTCAAGATGCAGATGTCTTACTCCTTTTTGCTTGTCCCAGGATACTGCTTCCAGGAGATTTTTCGCCTCTGTTTGTTCTGGGCCTATTGCTCCAGCATGACCATATCTTACTTTCTCACAATTATATGTTGAATAGCGCATAATTAGTCCCATTTTTAATAACATATTTAAAAGCAACATCTAAATTGAGTTAGATAAATGATGTTATTGGACTTTTCAAATTGTCTAAGTTCTTATTCCTATTACTCTTATTAGGAGTATTATTAGAAGCCTGGGCTCTATTCCTATTTGCAAAGTCAACTTTTATCATACACACTACCTTATCTACATGAGGTTTCACATTATCAAAGATTTGTTAACGCTAGCCTTCCTCAATTGCCACATAATAAACCCAAACCATCAAAGAGTTTATAGTTTTTCTGATTGTTCATCTAAAATTAACTAATGATCATATCTTTAACGTGAACACTCAAGATTAGGGCTGCACATATTTACCCTTACCCGTTATTTCTACCATATCCACCATAATTTTATCAGTACCCGTATCCTACCCACCATTCGAAGGTTAGGGTGACGGTTAAAGTTTTATTATCCATCGTTAAATAGGTAGGGTGACGGATGAAGTTTAAAATTATCCTACCCTATCTACCTACCCGCTTGATTATATGATGATTTATTATAGCCATTGATATTTTCATATCTATCATCTCTACCGTTAATTTTTTATCCAGTTAGTGCACATGAAAGATTTATATTTTTTTTAGTAGAATTGGCATTCCTTGAATTAATTTTCTTAACATACTGAAAATGTTATCATCGGACAAACATAATATATACACAACTGAAAAACTTTCATTTGCTACTTGTTTAATAAGATCGCAATCTATTGACTTATTTCTAAAAATTGTATTGTCACAAGCTATTGATTTATTGTCAAAAAAGAGTTCCCAAAATATCTTGTAATCTTATTTATTTTTCTTTGAGAAAAAAAAACGCTTACACCAACCACCCATCCTATCCGACTCGTCATTTGATGGATCGGGTATGATCATATCCATTATAATGGCGGGTAGAATGACGGGTAAAGTTTCTATTACCCGCCATTCTGCGGGTAGGGTGGCGAAATAGACCATATCCTATCCACCATACCCAATGCGACGTCCTATTCAAGACATAAGAAATTAAGTCAGAATCAATAGCATTCCAAACCTCTTTAGCAAAACTGCACTCAATGAAAATATGTTGCATATTATCTATACCAGTTTCACAGAAAGGGTACAAAGTAGTATTATGAGTCTATGACAGAATCTAGCAATTCTGCCAGTAGGTAAACAGTTCTGAATACACTTCCATAAGAAGTGTAAGATGTTTCCAGGTAGTCTGGTACTTCATAAATGTTTCCAAGGAAACTGATTGTGACTATTATGCATATTCACATTGCTCAAGTCCTTTTGAATAAAATTATAAACAGAATTTACAGAAAAATTCTTATTTGAACTTGGCTGCCACAAAAAAATAAATCTAATTTGAACAATTTTCTCCATAGTGAGAGGATCAAAGAGAGAATTAAGCACATGGACATTACACATTATAAACCTAGTATCAACTAATTGGAAGATATGTATCATATCAGTAGAAAATAAATTATTATTGAGAGTAGAGGGTATTGAAAGCACCCATATATCTATCCAGATATGAATAATTTTCCCATTACCTATTTACCAATAAGCATACTTATTAATAATCTTTAGCCCTGCAGTGACACCTTTCCAAATCCAAGAACTATGAGTTGAAAAACAATCTGTAAAAGGGTTCAAATTACGGAAGTATTTACTTTTCAAAATTTGAACCCTTAAGGCATCCGGAGAATGCAGCATTCTCCAAGCCAATTTAGTCAATATAGATTTATTCAAAGTGGAAGTTTGCTTAGTATTCATACCTCCAACAACCTTAGACTGAACTATCTTATCCCATTTTCTAAATTAGATCCCTTTCTCATCTTGTTTCTTATTCCACCAGAATCTCATCTGAATAGAGTCAATTTTATCAGTAAAAAATCTAGGAATTGGAAATACTACCATATGTTGAGTGGCCAAACTACCTAAAACCATTGAGCTAATATAATTTTGTTATCTTGGATAAGAAATTTAGATTTCCAAGAAGCTAGTCTCTCAATATATTTTTCAATAAGATGAGAAAATAATGCACTTTACTTCTTTGAAGGAGAAGAGGAACTTTAAAGAATATTAGCAATGTCATTATTAACATGATTTATAACTCTATTACTAAGGCTAGTCTATATTTTCAAAAATTAATAGACTGACCTGGTGTAGATGGTGGGTTTTTGAAAAGGATAAATAACAAAATTATCTCTCAAGACTCGAGTTTAAGAAGTATTAAACTTTAAAATTTTGTAGAAAATTTTTAGGCAGGTGTTTATCCATATCCTCTCTTAGGTGGTAACCTTTGTCCTCTCTATATGTATGACCAACTACATATACGATCAAATTTGGTGAATTGACCAACATACATTACGGTACAAAATCTTCAGAACAACACAGATGCTTACTATGATATTCCTAGATACTCTATGATTTTTACATAAAATCTCAAGCTCTTGGATGGATTTCTCACTAGAATAAAAAAATTTAAGTATTATTTGGTGCTATACTCCGCAACTGGATTCCCAAAAACTACCTTATGTCAATATCCATGCTCAACTGTACGGTACTGACTCACTAAAATATCTATATTGCTTTATATAGAAGATTACATACGAATCTATTTGATTAAAGTACCACAATTGTGCTTAAATTCAAAGTCAAAATTATGCTAGACGCAATTTCATAGGTTCTATTAGATAAACCCAGCCTCAGTCACATTAATCCTTGCTTAAAAAGATGAATAGGTGAAAAGAATTCAATTTAGGGTTTTTGAAATGCTTAAAAATAAGTTTGCAACACTTATAAGCGTCTCAAACGATCAAAGAATACTTTCAAACCCTAATTGGAAAAGGAAGTGTTGAACTTGAAGCATTACCAGAAGCTATAACACAAGACTATTGCATTTTAGTCTAATCATAGCACTTGTGTGTTTAGTTCTATAACACAAACATGTGCGTCTCTGTCTAAAAACCTACCATGTGCGTCTTTGTCTAACGACAAGATTAATGCGCCTTTGTTTTAAAGACAAGACTAAAGCGTCTTAGCTTTACTACAAACCATGTACATCTTTGTCTCAAAAGACCAAACTAAAGCGTTTTACTGTTTTGTCTCATACTTGTGCGTCTTAGTTCAAAAGAGCAAACGTGTGTACCGTAGTCCAAAAGCAAAAATCGTGCGTCTTTGTCTTTGAGATAAAACTGAGACGTTTTACCTTTTTCCCTAGACTAATGCGCCTTAGTTCAACAAAACAATCTTGTGCATCTTAGTTCAAATAGGCAAAACTCGTGCATCTTAGTACAATAGCCAAATACTAAGGAGTGTTACCCTATACTCCTTTCAACTAAGGAGGCTTAGTACAACTCCTTTTAACTAGGGAGGCTTAATATTACTCCTTTCAACTAAGGAGGCTTAGTATTAATCCTTTTAACTAAGGAGGCTTAGTACTAATAAACTAATACGGCTTAGTATAGTACATACCCTAATCCGACCTAAGCATTAGCCTAATGTTCATCCACCTTAGCATTAGCTCCTAATGCTTGCCTATTTGGGTTTGTTTCATATATAAAAGCCTTAAAACCCTAATTTTTCTGTCAAAGGCCATACTAGACCTCTCACTCATATATTTTCATATGTGGCCTCACACTCGTTAATTTTATGGCTTCACATATATTTTCTCATGCTCGGTAGCATACACTTATTTCTACAAAATTAGCAAAGTCAATGCAAATTAACCTAGTTGAACATATTGTTCCACATAAATAAAATAACTACATATTTTATTTTATTTTATTTTAGTTTGTCAAGATTCATCATCCTAGTCACGCAAGACAGGTCTTCAGTCAAAAGACTAAGCAACTCTCATTCGACTTAATATTGTTAGTAGTACTTAATACTACAAAAATTACACGAGACAATCAAATGTCAAAAATGAGGGATATTCACTAGGGTATTGGTATGGAGGTTTATGACACGTGGTGCAGCGGTGCACCCACTAAAGAGAAAAACTCTGGAAAGTTCAAATAGCAGTTGAATAAGGGAGTGGTGCATTGAGCAACCTTTCATTCAAACTTAATCGAGGTGGGAGAAGTTGTCAACACTTTCTCCACCTTCTCCACTTCACCACTACTCAACCATCGACACTTTCTTCCAGAGAAGAGGTCAGGTGAACGGTTACAATAACTATGACTATAATATAGATTTTTCAATCTATTGAACTCGGAACGATAATTCCAAGTCTAAGTCTAATACATAACAATTCAAATCGAACAACTTAATCATTTAACCTTCTCACACAGAGAAATTGTTCATAACTATTCACACCAATTACATCCCGCAGAGTCTGATACTCTGACCTCAGTTCTTCTCTCGTTTTCCTCCCTAAGACCAACACTTCTCCTTATCACTTGTGACTATAGAAAGACTGGAACGACCATTGCTCAGTTTAGGCCAGGATTATACAGATTGATCTCTCGAATCTAAAAAAAGTACTTCAAGAGTACAAATGTTTAAGGATTGACGAATTATCACCTGCTCACCCCACTTTTCCTAAATTACCCTTTAATTAGTTTTTCCCTACAAACACCTGCTATTTTCTAAACTCTTTAATGATGTTATTAAAATGTCTAGCTTCGGATGTATTTTCCTTAGAGAAGATCAAACAGTCATCTGCAAAAAAAAGGTAGAAAACAGCAGGACAACGTTTGTTGGCTTTGATGCCATGAATGAGATTATTTTGTTCAACTTTAAGTAAGCTTTAAAAAAATGATTCCATGCACATAATAAAAAATATAAGGAGAAAGAGGATCTCCCTGTCTCAAGCCTCTTTGAGGGGTGAAAATATCACTAGGAGAACCATTTATGAGAATAGAAATGGTGAATCAATTTGTCCAGTAAACTACTCGGGGATCACGTAGCTCACGCCGGATTAATTGTGTTCTAGGATGGAGTAATGAACTTATTTGAAATGGCACATTTCTTACTGTAAGTGCCTATGCATTGAGAAAAAACCAAGCTTTTAAACAAAAAATCCCACCATATCCTATCAAAAGTATTGGACATATCTAACTTGATAGCCATCCAACCATTTTTATTTTTGTTTTGTTCATAGAATTAACCAATTTATGGGCTACAACAATGTCATCAGTGATACTCGTTCCTTTTATAAAATCAGTCTGAAAAGAATAAATAGTCTTATGAAGATTTATTTTTATTTTGGAATCTAGCAGTTTAGATACGACTTTATAAGAAGTGTTACAAAGACATATAGGTCTGAAATCAATAACACTTCTAGGAGAATTGCTTTTAGGGATCAGAGAAATAAAATTATGGTTAATCTGTTTCAAAATATGTTTAGACTGAAAAGAAACTTTGCACCATAAGATCACCTCCCCCAGTATCCCATATAAATTGATAGAAGTAAAATAGGAAGCCATCAGGGCCTGCTGGCCTGGGATGGTCCATAGTTTCATATCATACACAATAACTTCAATCCTATCAGCATAAGGCATTCTAACTAACATAACATTATCGTTATCATGATACATGGAGTAATTAAATCATGACAAAGATTTGGGAGAGGAGGATCATTAGTTTTACACATTTTAAAGAAATGATCTTTAAAGTTAGTAGCAATATCCTTTCTCTTTTTAGCAAGATCCCCATATCATTTTGAATAGTGTTAATTTGGGTTCTTTTCCTCATAAAATTTGTCTTATGATAAAAATATCCAGTATGTCTACCTCCAAAAAGCAACTCATCATTATAACCTCTTTGTCTCCAACAATCAGACTTAAAAATCGTAAAAATAAATTAGCTTTTGATGACTTAAAATTCTAGGATCATTAGGATTATGATAACTACTAAGTAAATATTCAAGTTGAAATTTGATTTGGCAATCTGAGCATATATATAACCAAATGGTTCATAATTCCATATGCTAAGAACATGATTAGTGTTATACAACGTCTTGGTTAATCTAAAAGAAGCAGAACCTTGAACATAAGCTTTTCATTTTTCATTGATAAGCTTTTTTACATCCACGATCTATAAACCACATCTTGTTAACTCTAAAAGGCTTCTGAATGGCAGCATCCTGCCTAAAAGTAGTAAGCATGATGAGATAATAGTCATTAGCTAAATGAACTAAACGATATGTGATAGCACTAGGAACCAGTCTACACTGGTTATGAGTCTATCTTGTATTTTAAGAATGAGTACATGACCCTATCTCTTATTAGACTAGGTAAAGGGATTACATGTGTAGGGTAATCTATGCATATCATTATTATCAAGCAAATAATTATTATCATTAAGTTGAGTTTGGCTTATAAGGTATCCTCCACCCTTCTTTTCATATTTTAGGATGAAGGTTAGGTCACCAATGATAAACCAGGGGTAATTAAAATGAGCAACAACATCGTGCATATAAAACCATTGTTGATTTCTCACATCAGTATTAAGAGTACCTAAAAGAAAAGTCACAAGATAAATATGAGATCTAGCATCCAATTTTATAGTACATTATATCATGTTCAATTTAGTTTCAATGATTTGCAGGTCTATAGTATCTTTCCATAGTAAGTATAAGGCACCATATTTATCAATGGGATCATACAAACATGCATTAGGATTATTGTAAGGTGTTATGAATTTTTGAAATTTTCCTGATAGTATTTTTGGTTTTAATCAAAAAATAATATCAGGATTTCTGGACCTAGTAAGATCTTTCAGATGATTCCTAGTTTTTACTGTTTCCAAAGCCACATACATTCCAAGAGAGGATTTTCATGTTAAACTGGTAAATAATATAAGTAAGATGATGAAGATTATGGGAGAAAAAGAATTGTTATGTCTAGAATTTACCTGAGCTTTTCCTGATATACTTGCAATATGTTTAATCCTATCAAAAACTTGATTATTTCCTTGTGTGGCCATACTTGTTGTTAAAGTAGTTAATTGCTTATCATTGTCAATCTTGGAACTAATAAGATCAGGCTGAAAATGATTTTGTGTTTGATTTGCAACATTTCTATGTCTCTTGCCTAGTCTAGAAATCACTTCACCATTAGCTTCATTATCATTGATCTGAGCATCTTCAGTTACATTCAGAACCAAACCTGGGATCACAAAACCATCTTTGGGAAGAAAATGGGAGCTGGTTTAATAGCTTTTCTGTTACTTTGTCTAGAAGCTGGGGTACAATTCCTAATTTGTGTACTAATATTTATCTTATTATTTTATATATTCCCAAAGATGTGAGGTTTGTTGTGAGCATATTCAAGGAAACAAGAGACTTATATACATTTGCTTTAGGAATGATTAATCACATAGCATTCTGGGGATATCTTTTGAGGTCCCTTCTCACAGAAGTATTTGATCCATCTTGTAGTACCAGTTGCGGAGACTACCATAATACCTCTTTAATAGGGTACTGAGGTTAATCTCCATACAAACCTTGAATACTCCACCAGTAGCAGGTAATCCATTTGGTAGCTCAGTTGCCTAAACTTCTCCCATTATCTGGCCCATATCATTTACCACTTTTTGGTTCATAAACCCAGATAACATGAATTTCAGTTGAATCCAGAAATAATGACTCCCACCAGTCCAGATCTTTGTAGATGATTGAAGGCCAATATCCATGTAAAACTACTAAATTCCCGTCAATACTCTACTGTATGTCTTCAAAAATGTTTTTTAGTTGGATCCAATTTTCAAACTTAAAAATCATAACATTTGGTTCAAATTCAAATATTTTCAAATCATTAAAAGGAATAAACGAACAATCTTCATATGTTAAAGTTATGTTAAAGTTCTTTCATATTATGGAGATAAGCTATAGGGTTTAATGTTAATTTCCTTTGATATCCACAATTATCTCTTCATTCCCAAGATATTATAAATTTCTGCTAATTATGTTGCATGTTTGCATTTCAGGAGACTCACAAATTACTTCAAGCGGCAGACAAGACATTAAAATCTTTGTTCATAGAATTTGAAGAGTATCAGGTTAAGTCGCAATATACTTTCCATGTCCATTTAAGAATAAATAGTGTTATGTGTATCTGGCATTAATATAGTATCTTGAACGACATTTTACTTTCAGTTAACTAAATGGTATCTTTTTTATTTGCTAAAAGTGACCATTTTGCTAACCACTTTCAATGGCTATTGAATCATGTACAAGATAAATATTAACTATCTTCAAATCCCCATTATTCTGCATTGACGTACCTGATTTATAATTTTGATTCATGAATGAAACAAAATGATATAGAAATTGGATGTTGATTAGACACTAATTTTTTTTTATTCCAATGATAGATTTGAATCAAACCTACGGCTGATAATCGACTTGTGAACGAGACCTTTATGATTTATATATGATATTTATATATAAACTTTGAATCTTGATCATTACAAATGGTACTTGACACTTTTCATATTTTTTTATTCCATTTGTGTATGCAATCAAACAGTGCAGAGTAACTACACTGAGTTTGTTAACAGTGCAAAATAATTACACTGAAATTTTTTAATAGTATAAAGTAACTATACTAAGTTATTTAACGGTGCAGAGTAACTACATTAGACTTTTTAATACTACAGAGTAACTGCACTGAGTTTGTAACACCCCGACTTCTGGACCAGGGTCAAACCTATATAAAGATCCTAACTCAAGGCATTACGGGTCGGAACGAGACTAATGCATATTGAATTTGAAATCAGTAATTCACTATTTAAACATCTTTAAGAATATTTTCAACAAATAGTGGGATCAAATTACACATCAGGCAATTACAAGAAGTACAACACAGTCAACAAGATAACTAACTTCTTAGTTCCACTTCCACCTTTAATGAAATCTGCAAGAATGTCAATTGGGGTAAGATGACATCTCAGTAGAATGCACCCTCATTATCTAAAGATGCGGAAATAAATCAATTTAAGATATATAATAGGAAATATAGTACAACTCAACTAATTAAAGTTATATTCAACAATCACAATACCAATAATATTTCCAACTAATCATCTAATTCGGATTTTACACATGAGTTCACACCAATAACATTTACAATAATTTATCAATTAGATCTCACACATGAGTTCATGGTACGAATGTCCTTGGTTCGTACTCCACCTATCGTTTATCCGGTATGGACAGCCGCCATCGATGGTCAGGAACATAAGTTCCTACATGGGGATCATTACCCATTTAACTCTCGGGGATCATTACTCATTTTATTTTCGGGAATCATTACCCGCCGTTAGCATGGAACCAAGTTCCATCTAATGGAAAAACATGAACTCATTTCTTTTTTTTTTTTGTAAATTATTTTTACAAACAATACTATCAAACCATGGATTAGAAACATATGAAAAACAACATGTATTTCTTTTAAGCATTTAAGCAAACACACTAACTGTAAAATATTATATTATAGGTTTTATAATGATAACTTGACCGATCACCTTCAAATTTTAGATGAACATTCCTAACATATATCTATAACATATCCAAAATTTTACAGAAAATTAACAACTTAAACAAAAGATATTCATTTTACAAGATTATTATAAAAACTGGGCATATTAATCTCAAATTGGGAAAATCAGAATCACAATTAAATATAAGACATAAACCTACAACTTTTGTCAAGACCTAAAATCATTTTAATATCATCAAGTTTGTCGAAACACAGTCAAGAACAAACAAAACAAAACTGTCCAGAAATTTCAGAAATCAACATCCTAGTTTAAACATACATTCAACGGTTAATTTATGTGGGATTATCTTCAATTTTGAACCACAGATACCGAAGCATGTTATCTAATAATATAAGAAAGCCGATCATCAATCAGAGACATATATTTATCTATATAATTTACTGAAAACTAACAACACAAAATCATACGAAATTGAAATGAAGAATAACACACAAAGAAAAAGGGGTTTAGCATTCTACCTCAACTTCATTGATCCTATATTTATTTCCATAGTCTTCTCTTTTAAAAGAAATCCTAGCTTCATCTCCTTTTTGTTCTCCCTAGCTTTTAGTTTTCTGACCTCTAACTCTCTCCCTTAGTTTTAATTTATAATTTATATATTTATTAAATATCATTTTTAATAATTTCTTAAATTTTTTTAATTATCTTTTTATTTTCTCACAAATTTTATTTGCTTATTAAAATTAAATTAGGTGACTCTATTTTCACCCTAACTTGTAGCTTTTCTAGTCTAAGCAACCACACCTAGGCTAAGGCAAAGGAAACAACAACTTAACTAAAAAGATTAGCTAAGTCGGGCGTAACCCAATCCGAAATGGTAAACAAAAATACCGAGTATTACAGAGTTCTTTACAACAATTGATGACAACTAATAATAATTTTGCCAACTATTGTGGGTGTACACTGGTTGGAGATGCCTACAACATTAAATCTTTTGTTGGTGGTAACTCCTCATTTGTTTGCTCACAACACAATAACGGATCATTGGGATTGGATTGGTGTTCTATTTATATTATCATCGTGCGTGGCTCATCTGAGCTGTTATCAAGATTAAGAAATTAAAAGGCTATGGTTCCATAAGTTATAGATTTTACCAGAAATTTCGGAGATTGTTGGCTTAAGTTAATTAGTTAGGATATATGTGACTGCAAATTCTTCAGAACCAACTCCTTCATGTACTACCACGATCACCACCACAACTAAACTTCCATTACTGCTAAAACCAAACCCTAGCTTACGTTACGCCCCCGTTACCGCCACCACTTTCCAAATCTCACTCCTACTACTTACGATGTCATCGCCGCCACCACCACTAGAATCACAAACTCCACTTTAATCCGTATAACTGCATTGATGTAAAACTAGGGTTTTCTGATTCGTTTTCATTATTTATTTTGAACGAATTTGGTTGTTTTTGATGAATCGATCAATGACTCAACGAGTTTTTGATGATTTAGATGTTTTCAAAACTAGGGTTGGTATTGTTTATCCTTATCTCATAAAGAGGAGGCGACTGGTTTTGTTCGAACTCGGTATAATTGAATAACTAACATGTTTGGTAATATGGGTAGTTGTCGTTATTTCTATAGTTCAAACGATTATTTTATTTTATTTTTAATAGGAAAGAAATTCATCTAATTAAAAGGAGTTACATATTGTTTTAGTCTTTGCTATATCAGAACTTGAATCCAGCTTGGCCAACCATTATTCCAATCAGAGCTCACCATTTAAGTTTTAGAAAACTTAGCTAAAAAATCTGCTATATGGTTTGTATCCTCGTGAATACAGAAGTATTTCCAATATTCAATAGAATTAAGAATAACTAAAGTATCACTAATTAAGTTAAATGTAGTCCATTTCACTGATGATTGTTTGTCATTCAAAACATTAATTACATTCATGAAATATCCATCCAAGTGAATTCTCCTCCATCCTATGTCTCTTGCCCAGAAAACATACTCCAGTAATACTGTTGCCTCCGCTTGTTCAGGGTCTATGGCTTTCCATGATCTCCCTCGCATTCCATTGCAGTTACCTGTAAGATTTCTACATATTAGTCTCACTCCAGAAAATGCATTGTTATCAATATATGATGCATTAAAGTTTATCTTCTCTACAGAATTATCTTGAGGAGTCCATCTTGGAATTGGATTAGGCTCCTATTATGAGATGTATTGGATATAATAATATTCAGAATCCGTTCATTTCTACGATTTATAATATTTTTTATCACCTCTATTTCATTTACTTTCACATTTTCAAATAATTTGGGATATCTGCATTTCCAAATATGCTAAGCAATACAACATACAATTTGAAATATATTTCTATCAATCTGTATTTGAGTGTTATTTATGTTAAATAATGAACACAACCAAGAGTGGAAATCCATATTAAGAAACTTGGAGGAAAGAAAACTACCAACAACATCCCAAAATTTTTTGGAGACTGCACATTCAATTATTAAATGTTGCATTGAATCAACACCAATACCACACAAAGTACAAGTGATATCATTCTGATATATGAACCTAGATGTTGAACTCTAGGGGGTAGTTTTTGTTTCCAAAATGATTTCCATCCTACTGTCATATTGTTTCTAGTTGGGCAGTGATCTAGACTATCTTCAAAGATAACTCTATAGGCATACTTGACAGAGAAAGTACCATTATCAGATGGTTCCCATCTTAATTCATCATTTCCACTTAAAGGAATTCTGATATTCATGATATTAGTGACAATGGCATGATCAGAAAGTACTTCCTAAATGTCATATTTCCAATACTTAGTCTCATTATCATCAATTGTTCAACATACTTTGTATTAGCAGAAACAAGTTGAGACGTTGGTGTACTAAGCATATTTCGAATCCAGTTATCTTTCCATATATGCATAGTCTCACCACTACCTATCAGATATTGTGTTTTTTTGACAGTGTGTAGACCCTTACAAATTCCAGTCCATATCCAAGAGCACTGTTTATTCACATCAACAATTAAAAAATTAGCAGTCTCAAAATATTTGCATTTCAAAATTGTAGCCCATAAATCATTAGGTTGATCAATCAATCTCCAAAAGAGTTTAGTTAGAAGGGCTTTGTTAAGAAAATCAGTTCTCCTAATGTTTAAGCCTCCTAATTCTTTTGGGAAAGAAATGTACCTCCACCCCTTAGGATAAAATCCCTTATCATGGTCATGTTTACCCTAGTAAAATCTTATTTGGACCGAATACCTCTTCTCAGATAATTTTTTAGGCATAGGAAAGACAACTAGATGGTGAGTAGCTAGAGTGCCTAAGACAGATTGATTTAGAACATTCTTACATGGTGTAGTAAGAAATTTAGATTTTCATATTGTCATTTTAACTCTAAAGTTTTCCAGAAGATGGGTAAAAAACTCATACTTGTTTTTTTATAGCAGAAGAATAAATTCTAGGTATTTTTCTTGCAAAGCTATCCTTTTCATTTGCATTATGTTTGATTTTTCATTTTCACATTGTTTGGTACCTTAGTACTAAAACAATTTTTTCAAAGTTTACTGCTTGTCCAGAAAGCTTGTTAAACTGATCAATTAGAGAAGCAAGATTCATTGCATCCCTATTCCTAGCTTTCATAAAAATCAAACATTCATCAGCAAAAAATAGGTGAGAAACAGATGGACGATTTTTAATAGCTTTGAACCCATGTATTAAGTTATCATATTCAACTTGATTTATTAGAGCCATAGAAAGAGATTCCATACATAAAATACATAAGTAAGGTGATAGAGGCTCACCTTGTCTCAAACCTCTTTGAGAGATGTAAATCTTACCAGGAGCTCCATTCATCAAAATAGAAGTAAAAACAGTTACAATACATTGTCCAATCATGCTACACCGTTCATCACAGAATCCAAGTTTTTTCAAATTAGATGTAAGAAATGAAATGCATTCAATTCTATCAAAAGCCTTAGACATGTCAAGTTTAATGACTATACAACCACCTTTAGCTTTGGTGTTTATGGAATGAATTAGTTCATGTGCTATCACAGTATTATCATGTTTATGTCTACCAAACATGAAGGCAGTTTAAGAAGGTGAAATGACCTTATGTAGTTTACATTTAAGTCTTGTAGCTAGCAGTTTAGAAATAATTTTGTAAACAACATTGCATAAATTAATAGGTCTATAATCAATAGCTCTCTTAGGACTATTGGTGTTAGGAATCAAAGTAGTAAAGTTGTGATTCATTCGTTTCAAAAATATGATGGGAATGGAAAGGACTTGGGCCATTTTGACTACATCAGGACCTATGGTTTCCCACATCAACTGATAAAATTCAGGTGTGAAGCCATTTGGTCCTCGTCTTGTCTATGGTTTCATATCAAAAGCAACTTTCTTAATTTCTTCACTAGCAGTAGGGGAGCATAACATTATCAGTAATAGATATTCTAGCATTCATCTTATTAAGAAAAGCATCAGGTTCAGCTGGGTTAGTAGTCCTACTCATATAACTAAAATGGCATATAAGCTCATATTTTATATCTTCTCTAGCAGACAGCAACACTCCCAGATTGTTTTGAATGAAATCTGTTTTGGCTCTTCTTTTCCTGAAGTTTGCTTTATGATGGAAATAAGTAGTATTCCTATCATCTAACTTCATATTAGCATCTTTACCTATTTATCTCCAAAAATCTTCTTCAACATCATACTAGAATTTAAGTCTACCGGTAAGATCATTAATTATAAAGGAATTATGAGTGTTTCTAGTTCTTGTAAGACTGGCAAGCTAAGTTTCAATGTTAGACCCTACTATAGCTATCTTCAACAAACAATTTGGACCTTGGATTAAATTTATTTTTTTGTTGGACCCTAGTATACATATTTATATGGGGCCTAGGACCAAACGATAAATTTCCCATATCCTAATCCTACCTGAGTACTTATGTCCGACATTTTGATATCCGAAAATACTATAAATAACATAGTAGAGTGATTGTTTTAGATTATGATGATGATTCTCCTTCACTTATAATATTTTCTGTACATTAAGTAAACGTAGGTAAAAACCATGAGACAAAATAGTTGTACAAATTTTGGATTAATCAACTAAGCACAACAACAACAGAATCATAGCCCAAAAATGAATTTGCTTTCAGAAATTTCTGTCGAATCCCTTGCTTCTGATTGTACTAGACTACTAGTACTTGTAAGTTTGTAACTATTCTTTCATTTAGACAGAAAGCACGTTTGCTTGCAAGAATGACTCAAACCGGGGTTCTGTCAGGTCTACTGTCTCATCGTCTGGGTGCGCACGCCAACTTCTTCCTTTAGAAGTTAACAGAACCAATCTTTCCATATAATCGGCTGAGAGAGCTACTTCCCCATCTTTACTGTTGCCAGTAAGGCATAGGGTACGGTCCAAGCTTAATGGCAACGAACACCTAGGAGACCATCTCTCAGATGTAGTTCGTTTCAACTCCTCAGCAACTGTGGATTTTTCAGTCAGCTCGTCCTTTTTCTCAATTTCGATTGCATCTCTCATGCTACTATTAGTTGAATTTTCAGTGAGCTCATCAGTCTTCTCAATCTCCACTAAACTTCTCATACTCCTGTTTAATGAGTTCTGTGTGGCAATAGACAAGGATTTACGAAAGTGCACTAGTTGTAAAGGAATGCTGACGGTAATATTAAGTGAAATTTGGAAGATTAAATTTAAGCCCATCTCGATAGGGAAGAAATACGTATTACCTGAAAAAGATTTACAGGAAAACTTCGTCTCCTTGATTTATCCGGAGAAATGGTAGAAAGGATTTGAACAACCTCACTCATGGATGGTCGAAAATCAGGATCCAACAGAAGGCACTCCTTTGCTAAATATGCCATTACCTGCATTTCCTCTTCTGGATAGTTGCCTTTCAGAAGCGGGTCAGCAAGTTCTGAGATTACCCGCTTACTGTCCTTCAAACGAGGTGCAGCCTGAGACAGCAATAATTAACTCAATTAGTTACCAACAGTTTTTATATTTACATTAAAAGGCTATTTGAATCAGAGTGCGCTTTTTTTACAAGAAACTTAAGTACGATTTACCCATATAACAAGACTTTGATCTCCTTTATCAGGTGATTTATAAATAGGGTGACGACCAGTGATCAACTCAAGAAGCACCACTCCAAAACTGAAAACATCTGATTTAAGGGAGGCCCTTCCAACAATTGCATACTCTGGGGCAAAATATCCAAAAGTGCCTTGCATTCTTGCAGGAGAAGTTGGAGCACTTTGAAGGTCATCTGTCTTTAATCGTTTAGCCATACCGAGATCCGTTATCTGCACATGCAATGAATAAATAAGAAATATAAAATTATCAAGTTATAAATAAAAACTTGTAGGTTAATGTTACTTACCTTAGCTCTCCACTTATCATCTAGAAGAATATTGGTTGACTTGACATCTCTGTGAAGAATCCTAGGAGCAGCAGCTTCATGGAGGTATTCCAGACCTCTTGCAGCTCCAAGTGCAATCCTAATTCGCGTAACCCAATCCATTGGTTCTTTCCCTTGAACCTCATCCAAGCAATCTCTAAGGTTACCATTAGGCATGTATTCGAACACTATTAGCCTTTCAGCTTGTTTTCCTTGGGATTCTGAGCAGTAGCCGAGCAAAGGAATTATATGGCAGTGGTGGAGTCTCGATATCAGTTCAATCTGCAAAATCAAAGAGAACTTGTGAAGTTCCCAACGCAAAAATAGGTCGTGTTTCCTTACAGGTTATAGACCAGTCAACTCGAAATGAACCTTAAAGGAACAGCTTACATAGATCAGGATGAAATATTAGGGAAAGTGAGGAGTACCTCGGTTAGAAAAACATTATCCGCATCGGGCCCTCCTTGAGTTTTTAGTCGTTTTACAGCAACAGTTCTACCATCTTTAAGCTGACCACGGTAAACATGGCTACTACCTCCGAGCCCAATGAGATTAGACTTGTCAAACTTGTGTGTTGCAAGCTCCAATTCAGTGTATGAAAATTGGTAAATTGTTCCAGGTAAAGTTCCACTTTTGGTCCTAAACATGAAAGATACCTTTCTAATGCATCCTGCAGGATAGTTAAAGAGTACTAGTGATTTGTAAAATGAAACATTCAGAATTTAAAATGACTCATCTAATGATTACATCAAATTTGTAAAGCATTTTCAGCTTCTTAAATAGGATTGACCTTTTGAAGGAGGAGATGCCAGTCAGTTACCTGTTAGAGGGTTGACTGAGGAACTTGTATTAAGTTTGCAAGTTGATACAGATGATGTTGATGTTGACGCATGACTTATGAGGTTGGTTGCACTATTGCAGCTCGTGTCCTTGTCTGATGAGAATATTGGTGGTTGCATAGAATATCTGTCCCTTCGATACACATAACATCCCAGAGAAGCAAGAAAGGCAAGAGTTGTGAGCACAACACTCAGCAAGAGAACATACACAACAACCTTGCTTGTAACGTGCTTGCTCACTACTTTAGGCTCATCCGAACCTGTAAGGATGAAATAAAAAATGTCACAGGATGAAGTTCAGGGTGTGTTAATTGAGCTGTGAGGAAGGACTGTTCGGTAATTTTTCATTGTTCAGATGCAACCACTGATATCAACTGGTTGAAAGGTTATACCTAATGTGCAGTTGCAGCCTGTAAAACAAGTGGAATCATGGAAGTTGTCAGGCACTTTGGGAAATCCTTCAGAAGAACAAAGACATGCCCATGTTTTTTCGCTTGAACCCCCTATAGCTTCTTCTGCCATTTGTAGGAAACATATTCAGCATGAAATTGCAGCATATGACCATAAATCTCAAAACCGGGATACAAAATATTTCTCCATGACAAGATGTACAAGAATCTCAGTGCCATATATGCCATCGTGAGGATGATTTGCCTAAAAGATTAGGAAGATTTAACCCTTCTAATCCTATAAAGACTGTTGCAACTCATCGTTCACTAGCAAACCTCAATCCAGATTATCTTACTCATGCAAATGCATCATAGATATGGAAGTTACCAGGATTACAATCACAAAGTGTGGAACAGTCTGAAGCAATTGAATAGGTGGCATTCCCTCGATTAGCGGAGGCACACGAACATATCCATTTGTTTAGACCAGGCCCTTGGGGATGTTCATCTGATAACAATAAGTTATAAGCAGTCAAAAGACCTAGCTTGAGAGTTATTAAAAGATCTGGCAACTTTAAAGCAACTCAGTCGAGCAATCAAATTTGCTTTACTTGTTACCACGGACAAGCATGAATCAT
>JAJJMC010031261.1:2544231-2569107 GCA_023531435.1 Papaver californicum
AATCATGACACTGAATCATTACTGATTCGAACTTGGAAGATTATGATTGAATATATGCTATCTATCTAGGATAACAGTCTAGTTCACTCACAGGAAAGAATAATTATTTGAGGTAAATCCAAATATACTTACCGCAAGAAATGCACTGAAGTGAAAGAAGGATACTAATACATGCAATGGAGAGTTTAAATCTGATCTTCATCTTTTTGGCACTGAAACAAAACACTAAAATTCTGTTTAAGGAAAAATTCTGCAATTAGCTTCATATTGGATCTTTAGACCAATTCCATTCCAATTGTTAATTAATGGAGTTGCAAAAATAATTACACTTTTGGACTGGTGAGAGCATCAAGTAAAAGTTCCCAAGAAAGGCCGTTGTTGAGTTCCGTCTTTCAGAGAGAAAAAACAATATCCCAACAGCATTACTTGGTTATACACTTCGGTTCTGATTATTGATTTTCAAAAGTCAAAAGTTCAAGTCTTGTGACACATTTAAAAATAACATGACTTACAAGCTTATTAATGTACACCTTCGTGAGCAATTAGTGACCTCCAATTCTAATGTTTATGATCATAAACCCTCGAAACTGCAACAAGTGAAGAGAGGAAACCTATCAAATAAGAAGAAACAGATAATACGTATTAAGATTTCTAATTTTAAAGGATATTTAAAATGTATATAATAGGGATGTGAACTTCAAAAGCAGAATATATATATACATGGGATGCTTCAAAAAGAAAATTAAAGATATATACATGGTTCAGTTATAGATGTTTGGTTTATGTTTTATGGTGATCATAATAATGAATGTTACCTGTATTTTTGTTCGTAACCACAAGGCGAAACTGGAGACAACCCCAAGTTATATTTCTCAAAGAAGAACAAATCAATAACCATGCATTCATAGGTTCAGAAATAAACTAGACAATGCAAACCAACCCATTGATAGTAAATAAGACAATATGTTTTGGAAAGATGTTAAAAATAAATATTAACTCTAAGTACCTCCTTGAAGATACCCAACCCATCTCTATCTCTTCTTGGAAGCGACTACCATTTTCAATCAGGATAGGGACACACCAACCATCATCAAAATATAGTCGGTTGATACATAAAACATAATTACACAAAAAACATTAAAACCCACAACACTATTTCCTTTATTCAATCTGGCCCTTTTATTTAGTAGTTTAATTTACTTTTAGAAAGAAACCAATAAATCTATAATCACTAAATATATGAGTATTCAGAAGAAGTAGCAAGTGTATGCCGACAGTTGAAAAAAACTTGGCTTCAAAGACATTTTTAAGGATTTCATTTACTTTTTTTTTTTCTGTAAAAGTATACTGGAAAGGAATTTTTAACGCATTTTGAACAGACTCAACAAACTATTACTGGGGTTATTGATATTTGAGACCAGGACAAAAATTTCAAGACGACTGTAAATGGGAAGCAACTCTTTCTCAGGGGCACCCTTGTGATATGGCAACCATATCATTTGAGTGGGTCCCACATTTAACGGTTTTTTTATTGATCGAAAATGACTTGAATAAGATTAGTCTTGAACCTCTATAGATACGAAAATGAGTGGTGGATCACAGTTTTCCTGCGCATTCAGGCAGCCACATGAACCATTTACCGGCTAATCGGCTATGGTAACATACACAGCTTAAATGACAATGTAAGGAGAAAAAGTTTAAACACCCTATAGGCTATAGTAATCTACACTCAAATTAAAGGAACGTTCAAGTCATTTAAGTGTTGAAATTCTATAGTGGTGGTAGTGGGTCGTTTTGTGTGTGTACAAAATCCTTTTCAGCATATAATTGGGCAGTTGACAAACAGCACTTCTGATTACACTCTCAAATCAATCACTTTTGAATAGGGGATGCCGCCGTTCTCATTCGTAGACTAGGAAGCCTAATCCCTATGTGGGGACTTCTTCACCTACGAGTCTCACTGTGACAACCCCAAAATTGCTTTTGCTGGGACATTTCATTCGCTACAGTGGAAGCCTAAACTAACCAATGGTCTTATATTCAGCAATCAGCATCACCACGCACGAGGTACGATTGGAAAGTGTTGTTCACCCACATCGTAAACAAATAGGCTTTCGTGGCACCAACTGTAGTAATACAGTGATTGTTTATTTTGAAACTACGTGTAGAATCAGAAACTTGATTAAAAAAACGATTACTGATAGTACCTTGCAGAATATCGGAAATTGAAAGTCTTCATCTGCAGAGGTCTCCCACCACCACCCACTCTACACTGTCGCTGCAGAAAACAACAAAATTCAGATTAATTAATAAAAAAATGAAGAAAAAGATAATTTTGAATAAACTTTAGTAACGGCTCTCTGAAGTTCAGGGCTTAGGGTTTCAATTATTCAGACAAGTACCACTAAAAATAGTAATGAAGTCTAATTTTGATGATTTTAATTGTAATAAAACGATAATGGTTAATGGAATCTTAAATATGATTGAATAGGATCGAGCAAAGTATTTAAATTTAAAAAGAAGAAGAAGACCATTTTTCATTGTTTTTCTTTATCAAAAAGAACAATGTAATAATCAAGAACCTCAAAATGTCTCAGACCAGTAGATGAATAAGCTGAAAACGTAAGTAAACAGGAAGAAGGAGACGAAATTAAAAGTAGTATTACATCGAATATTTTTAAAAGGAAAATTTACCTAATTTGAGATTCGTAGAATCATCAAGATATCATAGAAGTTAGGAAATGGAATTCAGATTTCATATAACAATCACTACTTCACAAGTTTGTATTGTGGAGCTGAGATTAATTTTTAATGAATGCCAGATACTGCAATATCTCAAAGAAGACTTCAAAAGAAAGAAAAAGAAAATGGGAAAGTAATTTAGGGTTTCTAACTTTGACTGGATGAAGAAATTTTGTGAATCTTTTATGTATCAGACTTCAGAGTTAGAGGGAAAGCGACGAGAGGAGAAGTGATGAAGCCAGCAAGTTAACTAATGAAGTAGGAAAGAAGAATAGAGAGCTCCCTCGAGATGCGATAAACTCGCGCTGCGCTACAGAATGTGGTCCCGCATTCGGTCTCATTACTTCAACTTAACATATGTGACGCCTAATGAAAATAGTCGGTAAGAGCTTCCACCGTCTTAAGAGCACTTATACTGGTGCGATCAAATCCAAAGAGGAAAGATTAAAGAAATTTAGGTTTATTCTGACCTGAAACGTAACGGATAACGAGTAAAATTTGATCCAGTGTAAGAGTGAACTAACATCTATCGTTGGGCGCATACATAAGTATCCGTCTGTTGGAATTATGCTATACAGGCGTATGCAAGTGATAACGCTTGGTTGAGACGGAAGCAAGATAAACGCTCGGTGGGAGACGCTACCCAGAAGAACATCTGATGATAGACGTACGCTTAGCATCACGTCCCATTTACAGGCATGTGTATAGACGAACTCCTGATGGGGCGTGAAACTAGCCATACGCCCGTTAACCTTCTACACGTGCAGGTAGTTCGTGTGGATAATGAAGACGGGCGCGTGTGTAGAGTAATGCCTGCTCCATCAGGCGGTGTACTAGACGAACGCCCGTCCCCATCAGGTGTTACTCTAAGCGAACGCCCATCCTCATCAGGAGTCTTTTATTCTCATGTTCTCCTCTCTTTCTCTACTCCTCCTCTCTCCCAGACTTGAGACACATACAGAAGAGAGCGCCTACCCCTTCAACCTCCACTCCCTCCTATTCTCAACCACTTTTTAAAATTGAAAAATCTAGCAAAACCGTAACTGCTTTGAAATAAGTTATCTAAGTTAGGTTTATCTCAAGGCAAAGTATGAAACTCAAACTTTTATATGGATTTTAATGGATTTTATAGGTTTAGATTATGATTTATTGTAATGTTTTGTTAATTAAATTTGTATATATATACATATTTAAAGATTAAACATATGATACATATTTAGGTTTTACAAATTGTAAGTTTGTACTTGGTTACAATTCTAGGGTTCTGAAAGATGTAAATTGGGTTTAAAAAATTGATGATAATTAATTGATTTGAAATTATAATTGATTCAGTTGTTGGTTAATTTGTGTTGGGTTGTGGTTAATTTTAAGTTCTTGATTAATTGATTTAGTATGATTGTTTATGAAATTTTGGAATTATGATTGTTTATGTTCTTTTATAGCGAACGTTTATGGAATTATAAAATTAGGGAATTATGATGAATTTTTGGTGAGTTGGTAATTTGATTAGTAGACTATTTTGTGAATCATGAGTTTTGTATTTTGGATGATTTATGAATGTTTGTACATTTGATTATCTAATTAGAGGCGTACTTTTCTAATGATGAAATATGTATTTTTTTGGATTTATGGATTACTGTAGAGTTTCATATTTGTGCATTGTGAGGATTACTCTTAATTTTAAAACTTGTATGTGCCGTTTTGACAGATGTTGAGCAATGTCACAGCGAGATTTGTTGGTCGAAAAAAGAGGAACAAGAAAGGTAAAACCGTTGAGGAGCCAGAAGTAGACCCTACTACTGAAGATATGGTCTTTATTCCCGTGTTAGCGAACTATAGTGTCGTGGAAGGTGCTCAGAGTCACGCTTCTACGAATATTACATATTCAAATGATTCAAAATTCAAGTACATACATCGTGGTTCCCTTAAATATGTCATTCAGACCTATACACGTATTATAAAACACATCCCTAGGGTTAAATACATAATTGAAAAAGCAGGATGGGACCGTTTATTGAACATGGATGTAGTTGATTCATCACATGCATTGATTGGCTACCTTGTTGAGAGTTTTTGGTATACTACGAATACATTTCACTTCTCCTTTGGTGAGACTTGATTGGGTCATGTTGACAGGATTAAGTATTGGTGTTGGTAGTGATATTTCTTATGACCCGGCGAAGTACCAATTTGAATATGTTCGGGCGCATATTTTTTCAGAAATTAAAGATAGTGAAGTTTGCAAAAGAGAACAGATTCCGGCGCAATGGGTTTCAGATGCAATTACAGTTGCATTTTTTAGCACATATTTTGATCCAGGAACGTTGGTTGCGGCTAACGATGATAGCATACTTGCTGAGAGAGTGGCCAAAGCCTTTTGTATGTATGTTTTGGGACAATTTTTCTTTTTAAATGCTAAAAGCTATATTGATGCTGGATGGTTAGATGCTTTTGAGGACCTAAATGCAGTTGGAAATTATGACTGGGGTGGAAGTGTTTTTGCGAAATTGTATTTCAGACTCGCCGCATCTGGCAGGGGACAAAAGTCACTAGCCGGATCATTCCAGATATTGGAGGTAATACTTCCTTTAAATGTTTATTTGTTGGTAATTTATTTATTTTGTTGGTTGTCTTGACATACTAGTTTTGGGGGTACGAATATTTGGGCATATGTCGACCAAAGAACCCAACGAGTGAGAGTAAAGCAGTGTGGCCTAGATGTTCTCGGTGGAAGGGTACAAGAAGGAAGATTATTGATATTGTTCTCTCTAGGAGTTGTCTTAATCAGCGTAGACGATGTGACCTGGAGACCATGGGATTCCGCCATCTTTGTCCTTGACACTGATGTTGGACGGAAAACTTCAGAGCTCTCAGACAAAGGGTTATATTTTCTTGGGTAGGCACTGTGAGTTGATAATTTATTTTGATAACTATGTTCTTTATTTTCTTGGATTTTTGGATAGTTAATTGGTTTATTTTCTTATAGTTATTTTCTTTGCATAGCACAACGTGTACCTCGGAGAACGGTGTTGGAGGTAAAACCATTATAATTTTGGCGTTCCCATGAACCCACCTATTCGTATTGTCAACTTCAACAATGACGAAGCTAATCAGCTGAGGGAAAGCGATTTGGTCGATGCAACTGAATTAGTGCATGTTGTTACGTATGATTTGTATATGGAGTATTGGACATGTAACTAACTTGCAGAAATATGCTAACAAAGAGGATTGGGAGGTTGAAACATACGGTTATGCTGGTGATCGTATTAACAATTATATATCATATTGACTATTTTGTCCCAAAGACCTCTTTTAGGACCCATTTTTACAAATGAATGAATTAAGTCCAAATTCTGTAAAAATGAATAAACAGGCCTATATAAAAAGAGCACAAAAAAGATTCCAAAGAACCTGATGAACATGTACCCATTCCGCCCCAACAACAATTTTCGTACGTAAGTATACAACAAACCTTATTTTTTGAGTACATAAAAATGCGTGAGAATGTGATTTTTTTTTAATAACAGGTCGAAGCTTATGCTCTGGTTCAACAATATGTTGATTTTACGCAAGAGTTTCGTAAGTTTACGTTAAATGAAACGAAGGAGAGGATGAAGTTTATCATGACAAAAGATGAAGAAATACGGGGTCTACAAAATCAGAACAACAATTTGGAGTTACAGCTGGCCCATTTTCGTACACAAAAACCACCCTTGGGTTTGACACTTTTTCTCAAACTATACCACCACAAATGTGGAATACCATGGGTCGGTGATCATCATCAACAACGTAATCAGATAATTACACATCGAGATCATCTTTGCCTCCTTTTATGTCACCGCGATCAGCGCCTGGGAATCAAGATACAGATGGGTAGTCTTTCATTTGCATTGTATTATCATTCGAACAAACATTTATTATCTTTGATTTATCTTTTATCTGATTGGAATTGTCATTTCAAAAGATTTTTCTTATCTTTGCTTTGTCTTTTACCTGCTTTGTGTTGTCATCTCCAAAAATATTTTTAATTTTTGCTTTGTCTTTTATATCTGCTTTGTATTGTCATTTCAAAAAGATATTTAATTTTTTCTTTGTCTTTTTATTTGCTTGGTCTTGTCATCTCGACCGAAACTTCTTATGTTTGATGCGTCTATTCACCCCACTTGCCTTAACTCAGTTAATTTTTAAAATACCAAGAATGTGTAGTCATATCAACACTCAAAGACTTATCTTAATATGCCTATTAATTGAACACTCGATTCTCCAATTATACAAAGCAAAACTGCAAACATCAACAACCAATGGCATACTATGAGAATAACAATCACTATTATGCTTCATGTTCTTCTATTCCTCCTCATTTTTTTTCTTTTTCTTCTTTTTCTTCTTCTTCTTCTTCTTCTTCTGGTGATGATGATAATAATAGTTTGTACGCATTAGATGAAGATTTAGTTGCATTGAGCCAAAATAACCAAGCAGTCACTTTGGGATTGATCATTTCAAGTATGAACTGGCCATATACTCGTATCCAAATACCAAGAGAACGTGAGGCCGGTGCAATACTTCTATGGAAAGATTACTTTTGCAGAAACCCTACGTTTCCACCTAATGTATTTCGTAGAAGATTTAGAATGCGGCGAGAATTGTTCAACCGTATTTTGGAAGATGTCGTATCAGTAAATAATTATTTTGTTAAAAAAAGATGATGTTGGCGTTCCTGGATTAACCCTTCATCAGAAAGTTACAGCAGCAATACGAATGTTAGCTTATGTATATGCGGCCAATGCAATAGATGAGTACTTACACATTGGAGAAACCACTTGTTTGGAAACAACTCGTAGGTTTTGTAAGACGATTGTGCATTTGTATGAGAAAGAATACTTGTGCACACCAACTGAGCGTGATGTTGAAATGTTTCTTAAGGAGAACAAGGATAGGGAATTTCCAGGGATGCTGGGTAGTGTAGATTGCATGCACTGGAAATGGGATAAATTCCCATCGGAAGAATCAGGGGCTTAGACTGCGTACAAAGGGAGTGAAAGTATACCAAAAGATAGCCATTACAACGGTAAGAAATAAACGGTAACAAATCTCAACAAATTTCAACGGTTATCTCAACGATTACTAGAAGAGGCGCTCGCTTAGAATCACGCCCCACACACAAGTGTTAGTTTAGATAACGCTTACAAATAGGCGTTACCTTAGATACACGCCTACAATAAGCGTTGTTTTAACCAGACGCCCAACACGAGCATTAGTTTAAGCGAACGCCTGAATATCAAGCGTGTTTCTGGCCTTACGCCCCACTGGACGTGTTCTTGGGTGAACGCTTCATCAGGAGGCATTCTGGTTCACGCCTGGATCAATGAAACGGATGTATAGCATTGCCCTTTGTACGAGATGGAGAGCCACGTCACACCTAGTACGAGACGCACGTTTAGCTGCACGCTTTACCATATTCTACTTTGGTCCAGTTCTGGGATAAAAAATGATCCTAACAAAAGTGCACCAAAACCCAAATTTGATCGTACCAGTGTGATCCATTTTGGGCGGACCAAAGATCAAATTTGGGTTTGGTCCGGGATTTGATCGTCCCACTGTGGATGCTCTAAGTGGAGTAAAGAGTAAAACCAAAGAGTAAAAAATAAAAAATTTTGGTTATAATACGCGTAAAACACAGCGGTGGAAGACTAAATTTTGATCAGGCGGAATCAGAATTTACACTTGGCATTGGGCGCATATCCAAAGATACGTCTGTTGGATGGGTATTGGATGGGTGTATGCTTAGTGAAACGCTTGCTTGGAGCGGACGCTGGATGGACGCTCGGTGGGAGACGCAACCAAGAACAACGTCTGATGCTAGACGCACACGTAACATCACGCCCAAGTGGTAATTTTAGATGAACGCCTGATGGGACGTTAACTTATCAACGCGCCTGCTTAGTTCTTCTGTGGGCGTAAGGTTATAAATACGCCAGGGGCATTGTCTGCACGGTTGATGGTGTACTGCAACGAGGTAAAATAATGACAAACCCCCAAGGGAAGCATCATAAACGAAGACATCAGGGGAAAAGGGCTTGACACCAGCATTGTCTTAGTTACCAGCAAGTAAGCACTAAAAGTGATGCTAATATATCTCATATTATGCATGTTTCATAGGTCCATAACCGTCATTCCCTCAGCATGTCATAATTCCTACTCATTGATGTTAAACTCATTTCAAGCCCCTTTACGCTCTCTCCATTCCCTTATAACCTGATACAGAGTAATGCATTTGTTAAACACATATCTCACTGAGAAACCAATACAAACTCTCAAGAGTAAGTTTGGTGAACGCATAGATCACATGTTCCATGTGATCTGCATAGTTTAATGAGAAACCAATCCAAACTCTCAAGCGTAAGTTTGGTGAACGCCCACGACAGGCGGCATTTTGGTTAACGCTGGCTAGCATACGCAAAGTTAACGTCCAGCGGGGCGTTCTCTTATGTGAACGCCTACACATACGTCATTTTGAGTTGCGCCGGATCATGAGACGCACTGCTAACTTCATGCCTGGCACGAGACGCATTGCTAACTTCACGCCTATCAGGAAACACACTTCTATCTTCACGCTCCACCAAATTCGATTTTGGTCCAGCTCTTCACTTTTGATTCCAAACAGTAAAAAATCTGGACTATAACCCAAATATAGTCCTCCACTGTGATTGGTTTTGGGCGGACCAAAGAATATATTTGGATTTGGTCCAGATTTTAATCGTCCCACTATAAATGCTTTAAGGAGCCTTTTTCCTGTGATTTTAATTTGGTGTCGTATTCCTTTGAGGAGTGTTTGTTTGTTTGATATCTTCATTGTATGACTAAGAATTTCATATCGTAGACTCGTAGTCCTGTGTACTAACTACGATCGGGTTGTGGGCTACGTGAGTTAAAAAAATTATCTTTTATTGTATAACTACTAGGATTAATTAAAAAATAAATTAAGATGTTAAGTGAACATTTGCTATGGAATGTGCACAAAACCAAACGCCTCTGCGTACTTAATTTCCATTGGTGGAAAAAGTAGTAGAACTCACACAACCTATTCCCCTACGTATTGGGTCGGGGAAGAGACCAGACATGTTGCCAAACAAATTGGAAATTAGATTGAATCTGTTTAAGGAATAAGTCCGGTGAGGGGTGGGTTTACTTAGGGGGAAGTCCCATACTCATCCGATATCGAGAAACGAAAAATTGTGTTTTCGTAGAGTAAAAATAACAATTTTATTATTACAGTAACATATTATCTGATTTGTTTTCTTTTATTAATTTTGGTAACATTATGGTGAAGTTTTATGCATCGGGATGGATCTTCTCATATAGAAGATTTGTATTCTAAACTTAAGAGTTGGGTCCCAAATTTTAGTATGTTTTAATGTTTGGTTTATAAATTTATCTAATTTAATATTTGGGTTGTTGATTCGTTAGTCAACTAGATATTTTGGTCAAATTGTTAAGATAGTTAACGTTTGTTGGTGTCACTATTTACACGTTTTCCTACTTCTAAACTCTGTTTAGTAATTTAAATTGGACGGCCGAGAGTGATCCACGTCTAAGGGTGATAGATGTAATGTCTGAACTACCATTTTCAGATTTATTTTGTTCTTCTTCATTGAAATGTAAGTCGTGGTCGAGAATCTTGAACAGAGTTTAACCCTTTTTTACGGGTTCTTTATTGTTATCATCGCCTCAACAAAAACAACCCATGATTTCTTCTTTATCATCTTCTCCTACAAGCAATACTAATCTATTCACAACACCATTAGTAACAAAAATTGTTACTTCTTGTTCTTATACCCCCAATGGTTCTAAGAGGATTAGAAATGCAATTCCAAAAACAACGTATCAACAGGAGCAGAAACAACAAAAATCATCATGTTTTCTTACTGGTTCTATTATTTCTACTCAATCTCAGACTCCCAAACCCAAAAGAAAGTAAATTGATTATTCTTTAATTTTCATTTTAGATTTTATACTTAATTAGAAAATTGATTAATAAAATTTTATCTTCCCAAAAATTATTTTTTTTTCCTTTTTGTTTTTTTATTTTCTATCACTAATTACTCAGTTTGCCTCATTAATGACGAATTACTATTTTTTTATTTTCTTTTCTGGGTTTTTAAAATAATCAGACATTTTCTTTAATAGAAAATTAGAAACCATTTAGCAGTCACATATCCATTTGTTCAAATCTACTAACAAAACTTAATTGCATTTACAGGAAGAATCAACAAAAGAGGCAAAAGAGGGTAGTATGTCAAGACTGAAGTACCAGCAGAAGGGTTACCATCGGAGTGGTAAAAGCGTGAATGTTCATACTAACTCAAGTTAACTCTAACCTAACGGTTTGACTTAAATTTCTACTAGATAAGTTTGACCAACGGGTCAATGATCCAAACTCAAAACTGGACAAAGTTGGGATCCAAATCCTCTACCATACAAAAATTTAAGACGCAAACGCAAATTAACTTTAAACTTAATGCCACATGTATAGTTTAAAAGAAATATCTTTTTTTTATTAATCTTTTTTATAAGCTGTTGGTTCCATTAAAAAAATTATATATATAAGAAAACACAAGACAGAGGCTTTATAGACCGACTACAGTTGTTTTAGCTAACAACATTCAGCTGGTTTAAGTTTGCATCGATTTGGTTCATCAAGTTAAGCGAACTTAAGTTTGCTTCATTCCAACTGAAAGTTTCAAGACCAGGAAACCTATTACCAATAGTGGCAAGTTGGGAAGTCGGCTTGTTCTGGTGCATTTTGATTAGTTTTAAGTTTTCCAACACAAAAGAGATTTCATTGATATCAGTCATCAGAGTCTAACTGGTTCTCTTATAAAAATAAATATCACCCTTAGATTTCTTTTTCATAGAGATCCTTTAGGTGGCTAAGAATACAAGTGTCTCCAGCTTCAGAATATACTTATACCTTCTGTATTTCCTTGGCCCAGCTCAAAGATAAAGCCTCTCCTTGTTCTGTTCCATCTCCTCCATAACATTTGTATCCTCTAGCGCTTCAACTCAATTCCCTACAAAAGATAAACCAATTAAGTCAATGTTATTATGTTGTTAGGGAGTAAGCAAAGCAGGTTTCTATATGTTTATTTTTATGCCAAATTTTTTTGTATGGAAGAAGTAAGCATGTTAGTAGTGCTTGTGTTCTCTCTATTAAAGTAAAGGTTATTTAGGATATGTCCTTGGTTGTGCATGATTCTTTTATAAATGGACAACCGCTACTTGATATTTATGACAGTGTTTTAGCATTTGGAGTAGTTCCTCTTAAAGTGTTGTCGCATCTACACTTCTAGATAAACAAGCAGGTAATAGGATAGACTGTTGTCCACGTTGTAATTGTGTACTTGTTTTTGAACCAGGAATTAAACAATTCTTGGAAGTTGATACCGTCACCAATTAAATTTGTGTCAGTCTCAAGGAGCGGGTTACGTATAAATATAGCATATAGGCAACTCATAAAAATGTGATTGAGGGTTTCTTCTCTAGGGTTATAGCTTTTACTTATGGGATCAATGTAGTGAAGGATACTATCACTTTTAACATTTGAAGCCAGAATACAATGAGTACATGTCCAAAGGAATAAATGAATTATTGGTGTATTCATTTTCCAGATTCTTTCTCAGTCGATCGTATGAAAACCAATTATGTATTTATCTTCTAATTTGTGTTGACAAAGAGATTTCACAATGAAGTTTCTCCTTTTTCAGTTAGTCTCCAGATCACTTCATCCTCTTTTTAATGATTGTAGGGAGTATTCATTATAGTATTATATTCATTCTCATTGAACCAGTCCTTCATATTCCTAATATTCCATTCCCTAGAATTATTGAGCAGATGTTTGACCAGGATAAGATTGGTTGGAACAGTTGGTTGGATTTCATAGAGTAATTGAATTGTCTTTTATCCATTTATCCTCTCACATATTCATTTTATTTCCTTTCCCAATCTTCCAACTGTTATTTCCTGAAAACATTTGTTATGCCCTCAAGAATTCCTTTCCATATCCATGAATAGGTTCCGTAGAAATAATTATTCTCAACAGATCCTCATGCTTAATGTATTTGGCTTCCATCACAGATGGTCATAGGGAGTCTTTATCCTGGACAAGTTTTCATCCTATCTTAGTTATCATAGCATCGTTGAAAAGATCTATATTCATGAAGCCCAACCCTCTCATACTTACAAATTAATTCCAAGCTTTGAGGTTTGGGATTTTTAATATCCTTGTCCCAAAAGAAATTTTTAAGCACTCTATTTAGTTCTTGTAAGTATTTTTTAGAAGTTTAAAGAATTTCATCTGGTAAATGTTGGAGGTAAAAGTTACAGAGTTGATCGTATACGGTGGCTTTCCCAGCTGGAATTAGGGTCCTACTATTCTATCCCGCTAGTCTGAATTTAAGTTTCTCCAAACATGATCTTACTTTTCATCTCCATTGCATAAAACGAAAGACGCTATCCACTCATACTAAATAAAACATTTAAGTCGTAAGTTACATGCATTGATTTTTTATTTTGCCAAAGTCCAATAGGTAAAGTGATTATCCTCTTTTGTTTAGCATGTAAAATTTCTAGAACACAATTTGGATATGAGTGGTTTACAAAGAATGTTATATGACTGATTTCCTCACAGTTCCATCAATCATCTTCCTTAGAGATAATACTACTATATTACCCTACAATCAAAGAAAACTGATAGAGTGATCGTGGGTCAATCCCGTGGATAATTCCGACTTTTAACATACCGTATCCAAACCCCTATTAATCTACGGGTTGTGTGTGTGGGTGTAAAGGTGGGAGGAGTTCTGTGGGGATTAGGAATAACAACTGGACCCGATTGTCGATGAGTGTAGCAGTGGTGAAAATTAAAATCATAATCTTCTCTAGGTAAAACCTAGTAATCTTTAAATTTCAAACCAAATACTTAATCATAAATCAAAAGCATAATACTTTTATTATCATCAATTCGTCAATTATAGACTAAAATGATTTAATTATTTTAAATTAAAATCTAATGGCTTTGATAAAATAAAATGTTATCATAAGGTTGAATGTTTGATATCATATGTTTTTATTCTTCACTTATTACTTGAGGGAATTTTTTTGATCATTATGTCATGAACGGAATGAGTTTATGAAAGAAACAATATCAATTTCAAGAATTAAGAAAATTAAACTATAATTAAGAAAACATCAATTCCTATATTAAAGTAATATAAGCTTACTTTTACTTTTTGTGTCTAAGCATGTTACTGCTCAACCATAGAAATGATACTACGATCTAGACACCTTTTTGTGTTAATCCCTACTAGTTAGTAGTACTTAGTCAGTACTAACGCTATTTAGCTCCTATCCCCAAACGTCGACGTTTTCCGAGTGACAGCTAATGGGTGACTTACAAAACAGTGGGGCAAGAAATGACTCCACTTGTTTCTAATTAAATTTATTAGTCGTATGGGATGTGCCTGATCCTTGTGAATATTGCGCCACCTTAGTAAATGCATTCTTTATTTGAAGCGAGGGTTGACTGAGCAAAACCACGTGAAGAAATTTAATAATTTCTGATCCTGGAATTGTTATGTAGGTTCCCAGTGTTTCTTGTTCTTACCGTGTATTAGTTGATTTTTCGCTAATTGTTGTATTTTAGAGAGCACAACCTAATCAACTGAGAATATGAGAGTAGTGAATACAAACAGAACAGGTGCTTTGGAATCGATGGAACGTCTCTTACGAAAAAAAATTCTCAAAACATTGAAGAAGAATTGGGATGTCCTAATTTGTTCCATAATTAAGCAAACCCATAACCAATAGTTTACCGGCACTCTAATACAACCAATGTTGCTGGATGTGATCTAGAAAAAACACTAGTTTATGCATTGTCAACTTTCCTTTTAGTTCTATAATACTCTGCAATCTGCACTGCTACCATTTAATGAACAAATCTTGAAACAGAAATTTAAATTTACCTATCAAATCTATGGGTATTTGATATCAGAGAAAATGAGTTTTAATTAAATGATTTTTTAGTTTAGATGTGACTTGATATAATGACCTAAGGGTCTACGGATATTTACTCATTTTTATGAGTGAATGAAAAAGAAAAAGTCTTTGGTTATATATTATGGAAAATTAAAGATAGATACCCCCATATAGGTAATAATCTTAGATATCAATATGGGTGGGCAGATAATACATGGGCTTATACCGAAGTTTGTCCACATAAGAGTTGTGCATCGGGTTCCTGCATATGGACATGCATTTTGCTTCTCGTCCTGTGCATAAGAGTTGTGCACTTCAGGTTCCTACATATGCACATGCACTGAGCTTCTCTTCCTCTATAGATTTAGTATTTTGATAAAACTTCTTTTGATATTTATTTTTTAAATAAAATATTTTCTTAGAGGTTTATTTTTGATAAAATTCCTTTTATGTTTATCCTTGGAAAAACTTGGTTTACAAGAAATTCGAAACCCTAGAGGGTTTTTTTCACTATAAATTCCAAACCTTTTTGAGTGTTGAAAATGATCCCAAAAGCGGCTACTATCTCGTCTTCTTTTCACCATCTTCTTTCTTTGTTTTGCGCATTGAGTGTTTATTTCCCTTCCATCTCTGTTGCTAAGTTTAAGAGTGGGTAGCTTGTATTGTGCTAATACAAATTATATCGGGCAGTCTTATCCTGAACACATCTTCGCACCTTAGGATTTAACATTTCTTTTCTCGAGTATACCCGCAAACTAATGTGTTAAAGATAATTAAGAGAACCTGTAATTCTGCCCTCATAGTTGTTTGTGATAAAATTATTTTTTATTATTTTTTTATATATATTATTCTGATTGTTAACGTTCATTGTTTTAAGATTCTAACATTTAATTTCCGTCTAAATTATCAAACAAATCCCCAAGTTGCCGCAGAAAATAAGTTCTTGACCAGCATAAAACAAAGAGTTTGGTACGTACATTAGATACAGTGTAATGCACTACTAAGTTTGGTGCGATCCATGTAACCATAGACCAAAAATAGGTATATGCGCCTCTTGGGTCCAGTCTCCGTGGTACTTTGTTTAGGAATTGGCCAACTAGCCATCACAAATACACAGAAACCGAAGATGAAAAGTGAAAAGAAAATAAACTGTGAAAGAATCAAGAACAGATATATTATATATTTATATAATTCAGTGAAGAATGCAACCCCCAATGTATCTCCACCACTACTACCCAATTACAAGCTTGGTAATACATTACCACAGTAAACCGCCCCCTCCTAATCTCCTCTTCGGCTCTTCAAAGAGAAACACAAACTTTCTCCTTATGTACACCACACACACCCCAAAAACGTCAAAACAAGCAAGCAAGAGCACAACCTTGTGAACCCTTGATCCACCCTTATTCTCTCTAAGAATCAGTTTTTACCCCGTCTTTTTCCTCAATTATTTTTTTTTTACAACCAGGTAATTTTAACGACCATGAAACACCACCAACAACTCTCTTTCTTTATCTCCAGCACCAATTTACCCCCTCCAAAAGAGAAAAAAAAAAGACTAAATAATGTATGTGTAGTTTCAGAAGGAAACTATTTGGTTACCTTGGTTGAGGTTGGAGGGGGAATGATTTCGCAGGTCGGATGGATGGTTGAGGTAATGAACCACCTAGTAACATAGTTTGAGATCGTGTGAGCATGTCAACCATTGACGGTGTCTGGTAAGCATGTACTAAGCTTGCGTTATCTGTTGAGTCACCCCGTGCTGTTGCTCTCTGCCATGAATGTGAACTTAGTCCTGAGAGAACATATGCTCTGCCAGATACTTCATACATTCTCCTGGTTGCCATTCTCTCCTGCATCTCTTTCAGCTCTGCATCTAACGCAACACAGAGTCGATCACCAACTCTTGATGATATACTCTCTGATAAAGCCTTCCGACAGTTCTCAAGAATAGAAACTGCATTAGTTAAATCACCCTTCTCAGCTGCAGCGCTCGCGTTGGCCATAGTCTCTGCTGCTTGAACACGGTTTTGCTGTCTGTCAACCTCAATTGAAACCACCCTTTCCTTCACAGTTTGAGGTCTCTGTATTCTTACTTCTTTGGATTGGGAATTCAAGCTTTCTTTAATAACCGGATCCGTATAGGCACACTGCACTTTCAACAATGTCATCTCACTGCTCCAATCACCTGCAGGGAGATTGACTGATACCAGGAAATCTCTCTCTTCATCTGCATACAAATCCCCAACGTCTATAATACCTGCTCGTTCATGATTGAGCAGGCGGGTTCCATAACTTCCGGCTTTCAACGGGTTGAGATGTAAACCAGGGTATACACACTCGATACTCACTCTTAGATCCTGCATAACCACACTAAGGAGCCCACCTATACACTGAGCAAATGCATCCTGGATCACACCCTCGGCCTCTATAAAAGAAAAGGTACCACCAGAATTTTCTGAAATTGAATGCATTGAGGCTGCGTCGTGGTCTGCACCAAAACCAAATGCATGCACTGGAATCTGAAACCCTGAACTGCCAGTGTTGTGTGCAGAGAATGAGAGACGAGAATGGTGGTTGGGCCGAGAGTGGGCCCTATCAGGACCACCGGCACTATATGTATCCTGCCCATCTGATAACAATATGATGCTGCCAACAGGGTTCTTTTCCCTGCGTTCTTCCATCACTTTGGCAGCCTTCTTCAGGGCTTCAGCAATGTTAGTTCCACCATTTGATATTAGAGCGTTAACAGCTTGCAGTGCCTGTTGCCTACCAGAATCAGTCATTCGACGAAGAGGGAAGATTCGACGTGCCGTAGATGAGAAAGCAATCACTGACAACCTATCTGATGGGCCAAGATTTTGTATCACGAAACCCATCGCACGTTTTAGCAATGCAATCTTGGTGCCAGCCATGCTTCCACTAACATCGAGCACAGTTACAAGATCAACTGGAGCACGAGAAGCTTGAGAGACTGGTGGAAAGCTAGCCTGGTTTCTGCTCGAATTATATCTTGAACTTGTGATAGGAGCTTTGAGATTGATTAATACAGTGAAATTATGTAGGGTAGTTGACCGCTGAACAGCTGAGACTTCAGGGTACATTTTGATCTCTAGAGGTCTAACAGAACACTGATCTCCAACTTCTCTAACAGGGAAATGTTTATCTTGCAATTGATGTTGGTTGTTTAAAGCTTCATCGTCATTAAAGATGGTCGGCTCAGGATCCTGTAAAGCAGAAGCCATTTGCCGATTGGAATCTACACGACGAGGAGGGAGCCGCCGCAATACAGTCATCCAAGCATCATCTCCAGGCCAGTCTCCTGGGTTAATTCTGCCACTTGCGCTAGGGAGATCTGATGTGGGTCCCTGGAATGGAACTTCCTTCCATTTTGCTCTGCAAACAGGGCAAACTTGGTTCCCATGCTTCACGTTCGATGCAATGCAATGAAAATGAAATGTATGTGAACATTCCGCGGTGAAAAGAGCATGACCATGGCCAGGCTTCATGGTGGCAAGACATATAGCACAAGTCTTCTGCAAGTTCAAAAACAAAACAGTTGAGAAGGCCAGAAGCCTCAGGAATAACACAACAATCACTGGAACTTTAAAATAAAATATAGAATCCGTTATCCAACCAAATAAATGATGGGACATCCATGACACGAGAGAATAGTTATCTCTGTTCCAGAGCCACTCAACTGCAGCTAATTATAATAAACTAACAAGTACCAACAATCTCATTTTGGATAAAAGAAACATAAAACTAGTGTGAATATGCATCAAAATTCGGAGGTAAGTATGTAAAATACAGTAGTTGCAGCTGCAGTTGGCTTGTGAACACACCCTATCTGGAACCTGGTTGGTCCTCAATAAGTTTACTGTACGTATTCAAGGACCTAATTTGTTAATTTTCTGCAAAACATGTTTCTATAGTCGAATCCCCACTCTTAAATGGTTCCAAGCCCCAAAGCAACCCAAGAAAATCACTTCTAAAAGTATCTATTTTGCTGTGTGATAACTAAGCCAATGTCATAATTCATTGAGCCAATGGCTGATGAGACTTGCTTTTAAGTAATTCCAACTAGAACCTATGTACTATATTCTTCAACTACTGTGTAAGCTATCAAATACATCCTCAAGTCCACCAATATAATTTCCTGAAAAGAGCTTCAGAAAATTCAGAAAACAGAGGAGATGACTGGAAAACCCCATAATAAGTTGTGAGCTTTTGAGCTCGAGTTAGGACATTCATATGAATTTTGCTAACATGCATGTAGATGAGCACAGCCCTCCAAGAAGTCAGTCTTTGGATCATTTCATGTTGGCCCCACACATACTCAATACAACATATTGTGAATTCTGTGAATGAATATGATTAAGACGAATCTAACATTATTGACGAAGGGCTTTCGAGACTATCAAAAAAACAACAAAACAAAAGTATTTGTCCACAATCCATCTATAAAAAGCCAGAGACAGATGATGGTTGATGAGCCTACTAGTTGAAATTGGTCTTCTTTTCACACTTTTATTTTCCCTTTGATCAAGCTTAATTGCTGGAAAGATAGCTATTAACGGTCCACAGACTCTTGTTAAAAGAAGATCACTTACCTATGGAAGAGTGTAGTGCTGACCAAAGAAACTACTTTCCCTTCAATGGGTAAGGTTTTAAAGGAAAGTGTACCCATTTGTTCAATCTTTTCTAACAACAAGCCATACATCACTGGTCCTCAAAAGAAACTACTCCACTTTAACCCCACAATGCTAAAGATGAGTGAAAACTACAAGACATAAAAAAAAAACAAGCACCTCTATCCCTGTTTTCAGAACAAAAGAATAAAAATTTGCATATAACACCAAAAATGAAGAACTCACAGAGGAAAAAAACAAAACAAAAAATTTAAAAACATCATAAAAAAAAAAATCAATAAGAGAACAAAACAAGAACCTCCCATTCTGCTGAATGTTATCTTTAGTAGTATAAGCCATAACTCAAATAAAATAAATGAAGAAAGCATCCATAAAATAAGGTATTGATTTATCTCTATTTTGACTATTCAATATTTTTAGAATAAAGGAAAATTGCATTCTTACAGAAATTATTTGAAAGTAAAGATCATGGTAAAAAATCTATAGAGCAAACTATTACTAACAATCACTTCTACCGCATTTAGAGAGAATCAAAAGTCTAAGTTAAAAAACACAAACTTGAACAAATACATTATTGCAAAACACTTTGTAGATTAAAACAAGAAAAATGAAATGAGGAGATTCCAGGGGCAAACCTTTGAGGATCTATATCCGGATTTGCCTAACCGAAGGCCAGAAGACGACGGTGTTGGTGTAGTTGGTGGTAATAATCTGGTTTCAGAGTGTCTACTACCCGAAGAATATGAAGGAGAGAGTGACGTAGCAGTAGAAAATCTTCTAGTAACTTCCATTGATGAAGAAGTAGAAGATCCTACGTCTTCTTCTTCTTCTTGTCTTGTTCTAGGTACATAAACACATAGATTTAATCCAAGTGCTATCTTCGCTTTTCTCCATTTACTCGCCATCAGTTATACTCTATTTCTTCAAAAAATCAAAAATATCTCCAGTTTATTCTTCTTCTTCTTCTTCTTCAATAACTGGCTACTTGTCATTCATGACTGACTAAACCCAGTAAGTACACAAAGAAACGGAAGTTGAGATGAAGAATCTCCAAATATAGAGATCCTGTAAAACTCAAGTGTTTAGGGTTTTAAGAAAAATGAACACAACTCTTACCAACAGAACTTTAAAGAGATTGAGGGAAAATTTATTAATACACGAAAACCAAGAGAACTTTATAGAAGAAGAGAGAGAAGTAAGTGGAGGGAGATAAATATGGTAGACCAGAACAGAACAGACTTATTATTATTACACTTTTCTTTTCTTTCTTTTTTTATTTTAAAAGAAAATAAAAATGTAAAAACGACGTCAACAAAGTGGTTTTTTTTTTTGAATATAAGTCGTATCCATAAAAATGTACTACTAAATACTCTTTGTTCAATTCAACTTCTTTGTTGGCGCCATTAAAGCTTTGTCTTTTGACCTTGTAGTTGAAAGTTTGAAGGCTCTTCTTCTTGTGCAGCGGCTTTTATTGTACAGCTGAGCTACACAAACAAAGAAAAAGAAAAAGAAAAAGAAAAAGTGAAATGGTAACCTTGAATGAATAGATAGTTATTTCATGATTGAGCTGCAAATTACACTTCTAGTCTTGAAATATTATGCTTAGCAGTAGTACTTTCGTGTATCCACAGTTTTGCGTTTTCAATTTTCTGTTTTGGTTTGACATCTTGTTATTCGCTTTTCAGTCTTGATGAATCCAACGTGTCAAGTAACAACCAAGTAATTTTGCGGGACCCAGTTCTGCACAGCCCTCGTACTTTTCCTGTGGAACTTGTTCCGGTCCGATTACGCACCAGTTAAATGGAGCCAAATTTAAATCCTTATTCCCTCTACCAATTAATGAATATAAAGAAATATGTGAACGCATTGAACCGATTGATCAAGCCTCATCAAGGATTTGAGATACGATCTCTTCGTATACAGATAAGAGTGACATAAGCCGTCTACAGAATAGGCTGTCATGAAACAAAAAGAGCAGTTATTTATAGACGTTAACTTCTAACGGAAAATAACTGCAACTAAGAGCAACTAATATACTCCCCCCTTAAGTTATTCCACTATTAGCCCCCCTTAAGTTGCTTGGACCTGAGAAAATCAAATTTAGCGGAAGCGAGGGCTTTTGTCAACAGATTTGCAACCTGAAAGCTTGTTGAAATATAGTAAAGCTTGATAAAATTGGTGTTGACAAGCTTAGGTATGAAACGAAAATCAACCGCTATATGCTTCATTTTGTTATGATTAATAGGATCAGTAGCTAGAGAAATGGAACCCAAATCGTCAGCACTAATGCTAGGAGTGATTGGCAGAAAAATGTGATGATCATTTTTAGACTGACAAACCCATAGAACTTCATATGTAATCTGTGCAAGAGATCGATGCTCAGCTTTAATACAACTTCTTGCAACAATTGTTTACTTTCTGGAAGACCAAGTAATAGGGTTGGTTTCTGATGGAGGAAGATCTATAAAAAATAAATTTATTATTTTATTATTATTATTTATATTTCATTAATGTTATTTTTAGTAGAAAAATAATTAATTTTTGGAGTTATTATTTAGGATAATTTTAGAATAGTCTAAAAGTTTATTTTAAAAAATTTAATAAGTTAATAAAGTTGCCTAAAGGTAGTAGATACCTTGGGAAACTAGTTTATAGGTTTTTGATAAGTTTAGGGTTTTGATGCGCCGGAAAACCGACTTTGTTTTACCGCAAGCGCACAGTGTCGAAAGATGTAGACAAGAGAAAATACGGTTCGTTCCCACGAGGAGTTTGGATTAAAATATTTTTTTAGGTTTTATTTATAAAGAATTAAATTAAAAAGTGAATTAAAACTATTTAGTAAAGTTTGAAAATAGTAATAGGAAAATGTTAAGGTTCCGGGAATCCATTGTAGATTAGGATTTAATTGCGTTCGTCACAAAGGGTCTCGATTTTACTCATGTAAAATAGCAAATCTAGCTACTAATACACGGAAGATTTTTGTTTAAGAATCGAAGAAAGAATTTTCAAAAAGAATTGTTTCTTCTCAACCTAAAGTAGAATTTCGAAATACTAAGTATACGGGGCAAAGAATCAAAAAATATTCATAAAACGATTTCATACAAGGTTTCAACGAGTCCTTCTACTAATCAAACAATGAACTATACGTGGCATAGAACGTGAAAAATCATCGAGAAGGTAAAACGTTGAGAGAGAGACAAAACATTAATATTTAGTTCATACAGTTGAAAACCCTAGTTTTGAAACACAAAAAAAACCATCTTTACAAGTTCATCCTTTCGCCGTAACAAGGGAATTATCCCAACATGACTTTCTCAAAAACCATAAAAATTAATTAATAAAAGAAACTCAAATTAACCCTTGATTTCTCCGGTGTCTTCAATTTCAGCGTCAAAAGTGTCTGCACCAAAGGTTCTCTGCCCGGAATGTAAAAGTTTGTACGTGAAGGTCTCTCCGTGAGAGAGAGTATCAATCTGTCCGGGGGTGTGTGTTGGCTTCTTTTATAGTCTTTGCAAACTTGATTTCCACGGAAACCGATTTCCTAAATCATCTTAACTTCTAAAAACACTATCAATCCATAGCCGTTTGCCACACAAAAACTGACGGTAACCACAGTAGTTCTTTACTAAATTCTCGGCCAATCTAATCCCAATTCAGTTCAAAGTTTTAAGCACAAACACCGCTCAATCCCCATCATCTAGTCACCATATCAACGACTACGGCTCCACTTGCTAGCTGTTTTCTTGGCAAGAAATAGATTCAACCAAATACGTACAAAACTCTTCTTCTTCATTAACTGCCAATAATTGCAGAATCATTATCACAGCTTGAATTCTCCTCACTTCCAGGCCCGAGTTCCTCTTTTCCAGCAAACACCGAGAAACCACAACTCTACTCCGTCGACTGCTCACTCGAATCATCTCCAACTGTTTCGTTTCTGCCATGAATGGATCAGTTCGAACTCCATCTTCGAACTGCTATTAATCATCTCCTAAAGCTATACCATCACTGCCGTAATATTTGTTCCATCACAGAACCACCAATTCATCGACCTCTTCTTCTCACTGCCTCCAGCTCGAGTTAATCTTTGATTCATCACATATTTTCTCCATTGACAACAACAGCTCAAAAACTAGCAGCAACCTCATGATCATCATCATCCTTCATCAAGACTAGATGCAACGATCAAACATCGACAGAGAACAACAACTCTTCCACCCATCAATCACCGATCAAAACTCATCACAACTCCCAAACTATCTGTTTTGTTCTCTAATCTCGAACTCAAGTCAGTCACCAACCACTAGTTTCTATCATCGACTGCCATAACTTCCATCATAACCCATTTATATCATGAACTAGAGCAGATCCCTGTTCGTTTGTAGAAGAGGAAGTGATGTAATTTTAGAAAGTGGTAAATAAAGGTTCGTTACTCGAACAGGTAATGATTTTAGAAAATAATGATTCTAATTAACTCTAGAAAATTTCAGGAGTAAGAAAAAGACTAAATAACCTAAATATGATTTTTGAATAATTTTAAAAACACCAGGAATCAGGAATCAGGTAATTCTAACAACCTATGTGATTAATCGGATAATTCTTTTTAAATTAATTGAAGCACAAATAATTGCCAAATTTGGTTTTGTTATGCTAACAAACAGAGGTAAATCACAAGCATGGACTATCAAAATTAATTAACTAAGCATAATCCATCAAGCAAAAGCACAACTGTTGAAAGAAAACCGTTTTTACTATTCAAAACTATGCAATTTTAATGATAAAAGAATTATAAATAATTATTAGAAAATAATTAAATCACATAAAATTGAGAAAATTACCTTATCCATCATCCCAGTAAATAGACTTAGCTCATGGTGAAGAAAACTTGCTCAAAAGTTGATTTCATTGCTCAAAATATTGATTACAAGGTTGAATAACGCTGTAACAGCTGATTTGATACGCTTATATGCGTTACAGGAGAGGGTTCAGCTGTTACAGAAGAGTTTAAGCAACAAATGGTTTGAAGCAATAGACAACAGGAAAATTCAAATCAGCAACACGTATAAATGTTACTGAGTCTTCTTCTCCGGCAGTGATGGATGAAGAACAGCCGGCCGGTGCAGCAGCAGCTCGTCGGCGGTGACGGAATAGTGGCCGGAATTCTCTAAAATCTTCTCTAAGCTTTTATACCCGATTCTCTTGGCTTCTCTTGGTATTTATAGATAGTAGAAACCCTAGAGAGAGTTCTAAACCTAATAGAACTCTCTAGGACAGCCCACAAATCCCAATCCTAATCGAATCATGATTCCGGCCAAATACATGATTTACACACTGATTTCACGGGATCTTTTGATGTTTATGACTTGCGTGAGATTGCTATTATCATTTGGAACAATCTAGAAGCAAAATATCCTTCGAATCATTTGATTTTAACAATCCAGAAGATTTC
>JAJJMC010031261.1:2569117-2714058 GCA_023531435.1 Papaver californicum
GCAAAATATCCTTCGAATCATTTGATTTTAACAATCCAGAAGATTTCTCGATGAGCTGAATCGGCTGATCCGGCTGAGTCGACTCGGCTGGCTCGCTGGGTTGAATCGCCTGGTTGACCCGCTGGGTTGACTCAGCCGATCCTAGGGTGTCCCTTATCCATTCTTGGGGTGCCAATAACACTTGTCCTTGGGTGCCTTTATCACTTTTTGAGCCAATTTTTCCACAAATCTTTATTCTTCTAATGTACCTACAAAAGCATAAAAACACGTAATAGACACACAATCGAATACTAACTCACTAGAAATTAAGGTGCAATTTAGACACTAAAATGTGTCTATCAGGAAGAAGGTGGAGCCCCGAGAAGAAGAGTGGGTGCTCTTAGTATTTTTTAAATAACTGGCAGCCCATAGCAATAACGATGGCGCCTTGTATGATTCAAAACATCTCTGCCCTTCTCATATGACGAAGTGCCAATAGCCAATTCCCTTGAAATGACCATTTTTCCCTTAGTTCTTGTTTGCTTATAACTTTCTCATATGAAGTCGGAATGACCTCGTTCTTTCGCCGTTGGCTTCGTAATTCAATTTTCGATAAGATGAAGAGTAGAAATCCTGGAATATACTGAGTTCCAATGGGTATTTGGCAATTCTTCTCTTGTAAAGCTCCATTTCACTTGTTTCAGAGATATAACCTAATAAAACACATAAACTACGAAAGTAATACTAACACACGGTAATTCACACAAAATCCAGCAAATAAGTATAAGGAAATGATACTTGAAATGTATAAGTTATGCACTTATCGGGTTTGTTTAGTAGGAGTTATCTATATAAGGAGCTCCAAAAACGAAAATTAGGGGGAGTTTTTGATTAATTAAAATTATTTTATTTTCATTAAACTTGTTGAGTTTATTGATTTTGATTTTATTCATAGTTGGGTTTACCCCAAAGTCTGAATACTAATCTCATATCTAAAGTCGTTATTCGTAATGAATTAACAAAGTCTAGATAACCCCGTAGATTTTAGGATATCTCTTTGAAGATCAACTAATTTCTATCGATTTTTACCCATTCTACTGGTTACTTTTCAATAATTCTATTCTGTTGCGATTATTATCATTTTTACACGCTTCTGATCTGCATCAGTTCCAAAGAAAATACATAAACCACTAGGTCATCTGGTTTTCCAGCCTAATGTGCATCATAGAAGGAATTCAGAACAACTAACCATTTTTGAAGAACAATTCCATAGTCAAGAGTATCCTTTAGATAGGTATCCTTTTTTAAGAACAATTTTCCAGTAAACAACCTTGTTGGTTTGAGGAAAACTATGAATTGGAGATGTAGCAAGAGTTGAATATAAGCAGCAGAAATATGATATTTAGTGGATAGTTGACCCTTTGGCCTTTTATTTTACCCCTAGTAGTCATATGGTGAACTGGAGTAGAAGTAGAATTATTTGCAGTGGTGGTGGGAATTACTGAAGAAGTAGAAATAAGAGAAGGTAAGACTGATCTAGAAGTGGTGGTAAGAGGTTCGGTATTTGGAAAATGAGTAGGTGGAAGTACTGCAGAATTGATGTCAGTAAGTAAATAGTAATCGTTATAAGAAACAATAAGTATGTAAGTATGAGCAGAAAAAAGACATTCATCAAAAGTAACATGCCTGGATATGTGAACCCTTTGAATGATTCGGGATAACCAAGAAAATACACAATTTACTCATTGGTGCAAGATTAATGGTAATATAACTATTGAGTCATGGAAAACATGCACAACCAAATATTCTAAGACTTGAATAATCAGGTTTACATGAAAAAATTCTCAAAGGGTGTTGCAAAAGATACTGAAGTTGCGGGTAATTTATTGATTAAGAAATTGGTTGTTTGAAAAGCTTTCACCCAAAAAGTATTTGACAAGTTTGACTAAAAGAGATGCCTAAACCAACTAAATATTTGTGTTTTAGACTCTGCAACCCCATTCTGTTTAGGGGTATGAGGGCGGATAAACTGATGAAAAATACCAGACAGAGCAAGTAAATTATTTTCTATATTTTCCCCACCTCCATCAGATCTCTTGATGGTATTACCAAAATAATTTCAACTTGAAGCTTAAAATAAGAAAATTCGGTCATGAAGTCAAAAAATTTGCACATTGGAAAAATCCAACAATACATTGAAAAATTATCAATAATGTTTCAATATGTTTAGGGGTATGAGGGCGAATAAACTGATAAAAAATACCAGACATGGCAAGTAAATTATTTTATATGATTTTCCCACCTCCATCAGATCTCTTGATGGTATTACCAAAATAATTTTCAACTTGAAGCTTAAAATAAGAAAATTCGGTCGTGAAGTCAAAACTTTTGCACATTGGAAAAATCCAACAATATATTAAAAAATTATCAATAATGTTTCAATAGTATTAAAATCCACTAGCTGATATTACATGATTATGATCCCATAAATACATACGCAAGAGTTGGAATGGATAACTGGTAATCGAAAAAGACAAACTAAACGACAGTTTCTGTGATATGCCTAGAGGAAACGTTGTACAAAATATAGGTTTATTAGAAAGAGACATAGAAAGACTGATAAATTCTTTGTGTTGACCAAAAAGAGGAATGCCCAAGTCTTTAATGCAGAACAACTCTGATAGTTGAGTAGGTTGTGGGTCTAGAGATAGTATCAAAATGTAATGGATAAATTTTATTCTTAGCAAATTTGGAAATTTATCCTCTTTGATGAAAAATCCTTCACAAGGATATCCTCAGGGTTAAAATTTATGTTACAGCTATTGCCACTTGTAAATTTGTGAACTGATAATTCTTTGAGGAATTAAGAACATGTAAAACATTTGGTAGTATAACCTTGTTCAGAGTAAGAAACAACATTGTCAAGTTCAGAAGTAATGAAACTGATGTGATGTGTAGATCCAAAGTTTAAATACCAAGGATTCTCACCACACATGCTTGCAATAGCTAACATATCGTGCAGATTATGTGGTGGGTTTCTACTTTGAATATTTTTTTAACATGTTGCTTGCACTCAAAGCCAGTATGACCAATGTTAATACACCTCTTGTGCTAATACTAATAATCGAATCCATAATCCTTTCTCCACTGATTATTGTCATGAAGATCAAACTATCATATTGTGGATTTAATCTACCATATATGACTATGTTATAGCTTATTTTGCCGGAGCAAATACTTCAAAAGACCTTTGGGAAGCTATTGAGACTCTGTTTTTTAGAGTTCTATCAACACATTCAATTCAACTTAGAACTCAGCTTCAATGTATGAAACAAGGTAACAAAACTGTGTCTACTTATCTTGACCGTGTCAACAACACAATTATTTTTCAATTGCTAAGTTAATTGGTTGTGGATAAATTTATGGGTTAAAAGTTAGAGTTTGAGGTTAGTGCCAAATCTCATAGTTTTTGTGCCCGTAATGTTTTTCACGGGATCTCTTTTAGGGTTTTCTTGGTAGGTGTACATAGCAAAATTAATGTTATATTTCGTACAAAAACAAAGTTTTAATTATTATTTTTAAAATTACATTTCTATCCCTTACTTCTTAAATTACGTCGTGTCCAATGTGTATATATATATATATATACACGTAATACTTCCAAAAATAATTAAATTCCCTTATTTAGACTTGATTGCATCAAAGAAATTTACAAAATTTTAGTTATATCATAATAGTCATTTTAATTCTAGAAGCTTACATTTAATTGTAAATTTGGGTCATACGACTGGTCTTCCTGGATACTCCAATTTAGGAATTACTAGATAATCCTATATTAGAGACCCGTTAAAGCTCTAATCCTACCCCAAAACCCGGTTTAACCATTAATCCAAAAACAAGTAATTTGACTAGTTTTCTTACTCGCACGTCCAATTCACGTGAGAAGAATGAAAAACAGATTTTTAATATCCCATAAATACCCCTCTCTTGTACGAACTATAAATTTTAGCCAAAATCAAAACTTCAAAAAAAAATCGTCAATTGGCAGGTCACAGATTTTTCTTCTCTTTCTGCTTCAGTGGTGTTTTCAGTTTTAGGGTATCGTGAATCTCCAGGTATTTTTCTTTAATCTTCTTCTCTGTATTTTTCTCCAGGTATCGTCAATCTCTGTTTTTGTTTTTTTAATTGAAATCATGATAATCAACCTGATTTCATGTTTTGTTTGTTTTCTTACACTGAAATCCCGATGATTAACGTTTTCTATGATGTACATTTTGTTGAATTCCATGATCGATCTCGTTTTTGTTCGTGTTTTAGTTTTCTTTTCATCTTTTGAAACTGATTTTGTAATCGTTCTATTTTGTTCATTAGATCGTCGTATTCAGTGTTTTTACATGTTGTTTGATAATAGGTTTTGTTTGGTGTTCTTTTATTTTTTTCAAGGAATCATGATTTTTGTTATTTTCTTTCCGTATGTTTTGAATGTTTCTTCAGTACATATTAATACGTACTGTTTTTCTAAAATTTTCGATATATACTGTTTTTATAGTATACTATTTTTGAATCAGTACATATTTGTTTGCATTGTTTGTCTGTTATGTGTGTTTCTATAATATGTGTGATACTTCTAAAACAGTACATATTATGTTGTATTGTAGATTTAGTATTCCTATCATCTTAAAATATATGTTTTAATTTTTGTGTTTTGTGTTATTTTATTTGCATCACATTTCTTCAGGTTTAACATGTCAGGTGTTGGTTCTAATCCAAATAGCTTTTGCTACTATCATGTATACCACAAGCAACACCACATTGCATATTTGGTTACGTTATCTTCGACTTTGGAAGATTTGAAGTTTACTATTTGTAATGCGTGGAGCTGGTTGACTCCATCAACTAATGTTGTTAATTATGTTGAAAATGGAGTGAAAGTCCCTATCCTTGCTGATGTATCTCTACAAGGTCTTGCTGCATTGCATTTTACGAAGAATTCAGATTTCTTTGAGAAGCGACCAAATCCCCATGAACCCACTTCTGTAGATCTTCCTAGCAGGTGCAGGTTTTGTGGTTTTCTTCACACCAACTGCATAATGAACACACTGTCAATATCTTTACAATATATCAATATGTACTATAATATAAAACAAAGTATATATTTTTTTATATGTTGATATATATCTGCTATATCATGAACAAAGTATACATTGATATATACTGATCCAATTCAAGATTAGAACAAAGTACATATCAATATATATTATCCTGTATGCAAGATGTAGATGCTTTAGTATAGAACAATATACATCTATATATATGCTTTTATATCTATAGCATGAACAAAGTACATATCAATATATACTTATTGAATTCAATATCTAGAACAAAGTACATATCAATATGTACTATCCTGTACGCAAGATGTAGATGCTTTAGTATAGAACAATATACATCTATATATATGTTGTTATATCTATAGCATGAACAAAGTACATATCAATATATACTTATCCAATTCAATATCTAGAACAAAGTACATATCAATATGTACTTATCCTGCAACCAATATCTAGATGCTATAACATGAAAATAAGCATACACTGATATGTACTGATCACTATATACTAAAAACCAAGTACATATCAATATTTACCCTATGTTGCATGCTAGATCTATGTGCTAAAACATGAAAATATATATATTGATATGTACCAATGATATATATTGGTACATATCAATATATCTAACTCCTAGAACATGAACATAGTAAGTTATATATTGATATGCACCAATGATATGTACCTTTTTTGGCAGAAACAGCAACACCCTTCTTCTTTTTCTGTGATATAGATGGAGAACGAACAACAAGAGCTTTGTTATTCTTTTTTGTAGATGGAGAATCTACAACATCTGTTACACTTTCTTCTGATGTTGTTGGAGAATCAACAACTTCATTCTGTTTCTTGTTTTTGATTTAGCTGGTGAATCAACAACAGTTTGTTTTATTGTTTTTGATCTTGTTTGAGAACCAATAACTTTTTTTGTTCTTTTTCTGTTTTTATTTTGCTGGAGAATCAAAAGCAGTTTGTTTCATTGTTTTTGATGTTGTTGGAGAATCAACAACTTCATTCTGCTTCTTCTTTCTTGATTTTTTGGGTATAGAATCTACTTTAGAAGCTTTCTTGTTCTTCTTCTGTGGTGGAGATTTAGGAGTATCGTGTTCTTCAATCACTGTTTCATTTATACTTCTGTTGATTTTTCATTTTGTACCCATTTTAGATGGAATTTTTGAAGTAGTATAATGCTGACAGTAGGTTAGGTTTTAGTTGTATAATGCTGAAAGAAATCAAATGCCGCTAATCTTGTTAAGTTTTGATTTTTGATCTCTGTTTTTAAGGTTTTGATTTTTCCCAAGTTTTTAAGTTTTTAGGTTTTGATTTTGAGAGTAATGAAGTCGAGTGGTGTAACTGGTGTTGGTGGAGTAGATGAAAGTTTTTGCCAGTTAAGAAGTAGAGTAGTGTAGGAGGTGGAGGACGTGGGATCTCCACACGTGACTAGTATATGGGTAGAATATTGGGTTTTTTTTAAAAGGTTTTTGGACTAATGGACAAGTGTGTTTCTCGGGTGGACTAACCATTAACAAGGTCCGGGTTTTTTGGACGGTCCAACAAATTTCCCTATTCCAATAGCTAGTGATTGGGACTTTACTTTAGAACGAGCGTGAAATGTGATTCCAGGAGAAACAATACATATTTTAGATTGTAATAATACCTAATGCTAGATTAATAAAGATAAAATTTTAATTAAGACTAGAATTAACAAGAACTACAATAACGTAGGGACGAATCTATGTGGGGGCTAAACCAGGCTCAAGCCCGGGTTAGCCCCACTAATACACTAACTAAATTTGTACTTAAGAGGTGAAGTATGGGCTTGAAATAATGTTTTAGCCCGGGTGAAAATCAAATTTGTAGCCCTCCTGGATCCATCTCTTCAATAACATGTTAGATTATGCGAAACAAATACTATCTTGTACTTTCACCATAACATCAAACAAATATTCATGATTAGAACTCTAGCAAATTGTCGTTTATGATTTTGAAAAGGGTTTCACAATACCGAAATAAACGTTCAGTCGAGTATTAAATCATGAAACCTTGAAAAAGTTACTGAAAAAACCTTGAAAAAACCTTGAAAAACTACAAATGTTATGTAGTTATTCAAAAAGTTACAGCAGTATATTATAGCTAGTTTTCATATAATTTCAACACAAAACTAAAAGTAAATAATCTTTCTTCTAGATTTTAAGCTATTTTATATACTTGTTTTTTTTATAAATTTTTTTTTTTTTTAAAAAAAGATAATTTTTTTAAAAAAAAAAGATTTGTAAGAGAGAAAATATGTTATATCATTGACGTGATAATTTATGAGGTAAGGGTATCATAATAACTACAAAGCACGATTCTCTGTATGTGTAAAATTTATAGTTCTAAGACAATTCTTCCCTTACAAGCAGGTTTCTAAGATTAGTTAGGTTAATGATTTTTAAATTATATAAAAACTAGCATTTAAACAATACTGTCTTCGTTTCAGCAAAAGTGTTACTATCATTTTTTTCATTTTAACCTATTTTTAGGATAAAATAAAAAAATAATAGTAACACTTTTACCGAAACAGAGGTAATATATAAACTCCGCGTGTCAATATTAATTTAGCATTATGGATCGTTATCTGCATGTCACAATCGATCGATCAGGTACCACGTACCACATCCGAAGCGCTAAGTTTATAGTTAAACTCATAATTTTTAAAGAGTAGAAAGGTTCGTATCACTTTCAATTTAGGCTTGATTAAATCCTAGATGTCATTTGTTTTTATGACATTGATCTCTCGGAGAAGTCATTAATCTACGATTTCATCCATTATCTTACATTTTGGGGTTTAAGTTCAACTTTCAAGTTTAAACCTATTTCTCATAAATTAATGCTTCCAATCAATCTAAAGAATTCGGATACATCAACCGCAGGTACAAAGAATTGTTTTCGCTAATGTGGGAACATTTCTTTTTAAAACAAGCAAATTGAATATATATAATTGGATCTAAGCCGGAAACCATGACCCAAATATTTTGACAACCAACTTATCGGTTTTTCTTATACCGTTTGCGCAGAGTCGAGACTTGAGAGTACTGTAGTCGCCCATTGATGCTTACTTTACTTGCTTAGCATAATCACAGCCACGTATTAAAGAACTGTGATGATATTATTTTGTTGGCAACGGGAGGGGAAGTTCTCCCATAAAGAATAGACGCAAAAGATGACTAAGCTAGAGCACGAGGTGCTTGATCAATCTCAGTCCAAATCGAATGAGAAAAAGCTGCCAACACTTTATCTATATAGTTAAGCCTCAATTAGGGCTGTACTCACCCGCCACCCCACCCGTTAATGGTGGGTGATTGAAATCGTCACCCGTATCCAACCCATCTTACGACAAGTCGGTTTTATCCGATCTATTTTTAAGCTGAGTCAGATCGCAGGGTGCGGATGTACCCGTCTTAAAAAAAATTAATTAAAAAAAAAAACTTACAAAGTGTAGTGACTTGAGTTTTCATGGGATCAATCTTTTTATGGTGAAAACTACTACTATTAGAGGGTTTCGCTTCTTCCATCATCACTACTAAACAGCTGGAAAAAAAATATTCGTACATTCAATTAATCCTACAAATCATGAAAAATAATAAGCGCAAATCAAGAAAACAAAACACAAGAAATTTAACCTTGAAATATCTAGTAAAGATAAACTCTAGTAGGAATGTAATGCATAATGGTCGGGTATATAATTTGTAGTTTGACTAATCTCTTATTATTAATTGGGGCTGATATTAGAAAAATGTTCTTTATATATAAAGAGAGATAGATAATTGTTCAATTGAGATTTTCAAGCTTTATCTAATGATTGATTAACATGTTCGAGTTCTTATATAGCATATCATGATTTGGACTCAAGTAGTAGTAGTAAATGCACGTTATTGGGTGGCGCACTTCGTATGACCACCTTTTGGATGGTTTATTTGGATTTAAGAGAAGGTCATGCTTTGTTGGTATGTCGAGTTTTCCTATATGCTTTTCTCGGGAGTTTTAAGGTGGCTGGACGGGTTGGGTCGGGTGGGTGAAGGTGCGAATCATAGTCGATACAACATATGGCGGATATTATAAGGTGTAAGTCATAGTCGACCCGTGTTTAGGCGGATGGGGTTGGATGCGGGTAAAAACCGTCGAGTACGGGTTGGGTTGGGTCGGGTTTGTGAAGCCCTAGCCTCAATATCGGTGAGTGAAGTAACATGGACCATATAGTTTTTCTCCCACGTTATCAAATTCCCATTCCATTATGATCGTTTGGCACACCAGCATTAGCAGTGTAAGATATTACAAATTAGATAGAGTTACAATGTTATACATAAAATCTATATATAGTTCAATGTTGATTGTGTTTTTTTAAGCTAAAGAATTTATTAATAAAAAACGAAAAACAAAAACAAAAAGGGGCATAAAGTCAGAATCTCCTAAAGAAAGAAGCAGAAAGAAAAAATAAAAATAAAAATAAAAAGGAGTTGAGAAACAAGAAATTACATCAACAAGTTCTTCCAAGGCGTTTCATCCAAAAATTCTTCTCGGGAGCTTTCAAGTAAATTCCTTGTTTTGGCTTAGTATTTTTCTTCTTTAAACCACACAAAACATGTTGAAAACCATTTGATAGGGGAAAAGGAGTATCTTCTACCGCCATGTTCTATAATATCGTCGATGGTTAAACTATTAAATTTACTTTTATCAACATTAGCCGTCATGACTAACTTCTAAGAGGAGATACATTGTTTGTTTTTTGCTCTTTGAGGAAAAAATCACCCTCCTCCTCAGATAAATCTCCCAAAAAAGACCCTTTTAAAGAAACATGCCTCACATTATTAACAAAATTACTATCAGGACTAGCAACAACTCTTGGGTTTTCATCGGCAATTTTTGTTGCAATTCCCTCGATAGCTTAGTTAACAACTTGTATATCTATTTTATCTACCAATTCAAGTTTAAAACTACTTACCTTGACGTTATCTCTTGTATTCTAGAGAATGTATTGGAGATAACACGTTATTCACTAGTTCACGAGGAACCAAAAAACTGATATCTACTACATGATCTTCAATTGCAACATCTACGATATTGGTGTTAGTTGGGTTATTCGCATCTTGTGTTATGGAAGATCCTGACACCATAGTACTGTCATTCAAAATAGCTAATGCAGGTTTTGCCACATATTGCATAAAAATATAATTTTTATCTTGCTTCTCATTATGCTCATTTTGTTATTTCTCAGCAACCTCATCCCTCTCAGCTCCTGGACGCCGCTTGCACTCTCCCAAATTGTGTCTAATCGTTTTACAATAAGTGCAAAAAAAAGACAGTCATTCATATGTAAAGTAAGTCATGAACTCAAAGCCATTTCCCTCAACTAAAATTTTATCATGCAGCTTCTTCGAAAGATCAATTTTCATAAGAACCCTTGCAAAATGACTGTATGCTTGATTAATATCTACAATATTACCATCCACATTCAATGGTGTTCCTTCAACACTTGTAATTTTGAATAGGGTTTTCTTACACTAATATTCCAAGCTAACGTCATATACGCGAGTCCACACTTGAACTAGGGTTTGTATTTGATAATCAGGACTGAAATCCTTAGTCCAGCGTTGTAAGTACATTATACCAGGTTTCAAAAAGATGGAACCAATAGAACGAATCACCGAAACAACAACATCAACTGAATTGAAACGAAAACGAAAATAGCCTTTCCGAAGAGAAGATATTATCCAGGATATGTTGGAAGGCCATACTGCAAGCACCTTTTTTTTTCTTATGTCTTCAATCTTCATAGGAGGAAAACCCTTAAGAATGATTAAACACCTAATTAGATTGTTCTTACATTCATCAACACCTTTGAGATATTCATCTTTAGATATCTTGATTGATAATGGATTATTCTTCACAATTGGTTTTGGCAATTGAGAAAGAAAAATCCCTTGATTTTTCGAACCGGATACCATCTCTGCACAAGAAATGGGTTCTTCCATAGGTTGTTGAACCACAGGAGCAGGATTCTCATAGTATTAGTAGTACTAATCATCAACATATAATTTGCATCATGATCGAGTAACATAACATATCGGTAGTCAACAACAAAAGCCATCAAACCTATAAAGTTTTCGAGAGAATCCTAGAAAAAATTCCAAAATTTTTGGAGCATATTTTATTTCCCTCTTGAGTCCTCTCCCCAATGTTTAGTTTTTGGCATGAGTATAAAATGGATATAATAAAAAATAAAATTCTACATTTAAAATCTAATTACAAAAATAATAAAATTATAAATAAATAAAATAGAAGAATATATTAAAAATATTTATAGGTTTAACGAAATAAAAATATTAAAATAATATATATATGAAAAATAATTTTTTTATAATATAATAATAAAAAATAGAAGAAAAAAAAAAGAAAAAGAAAACAAAAGCAGAATACTAATAAACTAAAAAATAATAAATAAATAAAATAAAATATATTTGATTATATAAATAAAATAAACGGATTAATATCATTAAACGGTTTAATTGAAAGGATACACGGTGACATTCTATACACACCGAAAGAGAGGAATATTTAATATAATTCTTTAGAAGTAGTGGAAATTATACATAAATATATTTGTATAACTAAATTCATATTAAATACTCAAGTTTAAAATACGATTCTTGATTATTATTTTACTACATTACATCTTCCTGGTACCTATATACCGTTAGTGAAATCCATGGAATTCAAACGAAGAAATATTTGAATTTAATATAAATTATCTAATCTATGGCTGACTTTTGAAGATAGGAATTTGTTGGATAGATGATATAAAATGACGTTTAGGTATTTATATAAATATGATAATCCAACTAGTAAAATTGAATTTGGGATTTATGAAGACGTGTCAATTGTTTTTATTCTATTACAAAATAATTGAAAAGAAGAGGATAGAACCAACGTGTTGGTGGGATACAATCTCCTTTTGTTGATAAAGGTAGCATATATAGCAAAATATAAAGCATCAAAGTTGAATTCAATTGGCACAAATTCAACTACAAAGATCATGGTTCCCACTTTACACAAGCACGAAAAACGAACACCCATCCCAACTGCCCTTACTGGACCATTTATTGGAGCACAATCTTTGCGAAGGGTTTTTGAACCATTAGATTTATTGACATTTTTAGAACCAGTACTAGGATGAATGGGCTGACTAAATTTGACCTGACTTGTACAGCGTATCGTATGCGATTTGTGCACCAATCCCGCCTAACTTCCTTTTTCACCCGGCTAAATAACTGGATTAGCTCCAAAGACTCTAAAAAGTCCCCAATCTTCCGAGGGAAAAAAAATAAAAAAAATAAAACAAAATCCCATAAATTCCAAATGTATATTATTATTTATTTTTTTATAAACAAAGATTTTGAAAAAGGCTACCGGCTAGCCTTTATAATTGGTAAAAGCCTAACCGAAGGTCTGGACCAAAAAATGGAAGGAGAATTTATTTTAATCCAATGAACCAAAGAGATCAGCTACACTCAAAGAACATAATGTGGTTCTCCTATTAAAGAGACCTACATCCACGAGAGTGATATTCTGAAGTTACAAACCCTTGTCCTTTCACTCCAAGATTACAAGTTTGTCTCAATTCTAGAACTCACAATGAATTCTTCTCTCAACTGCTCTTTCTTAAGTCTTATCCTAGCTCGTTCAAAACGTGTCTAACTCTTTACACAATCTGGGTATTTATAGAAAAGTGAGTTACAAGATATACTGCAGTGTGGGGTATATTGAAATTGATTATCATCAAAACGGAAGAGAATTTATGCGAAATCTGATGACAATTATGACTTCTGAGATGAGATGAAGGCGTAAGCTCTGCTGCTGTATCCCGTAGTCAAGCCATGTTCAATAGGCTTTCACCAAGGGTCGGGAGTTTGTAGAACAAAGAAAAAGATGGTACAAATCATGACAAGGTTCGAGTTCTTAAGTTTGAATATTTGTCTAAAAGATAAATGTGTTACTGCCAAGGTTCGGGTGACTGCGAAGGTGATGTAGTTTTTAATAGTGGTAAAATAGGTTTGATTCTCAGATTTGTGAAGATTCGATTTCTAGACCTAATTTTTAATGCTAAAAATAAAGAAAATAAAAAAAATAAATTAAAATTGATGGGAAGAACTAGGGCCAAGATTCCACCATTAACCAATATTTCAAGTGATAAAATCTTACAATTCTTGTATTCAAGTTATTCTAAGTATTGCCAAAATTAGATTTTTGAAAGAATATTTGTAAATCGAAAGCATGAGACATCAAAAGTTTAAAACTAATCATGACCATCAAAAGAAAACACAATCATTTAAGAAAAACAATTTTTTTCCAATTTAATTCAAAGCAATTAATAATAAAAGAATTGTAAATAATAGTTAAAATAGAAGTTACCACTTAACTATTGGAGAAATAGATTCCTCCATCGCCCCAGTGATGATGATTAGCTCATTGTATTGAAATACCCTCAAAAATATATTTCATAGCTCAAAAAGTGCTTACAATGGTGAAATACTAGTAACACAGGAGAAGAGAGACGCTTATAAGCGTTACAGAAGTGTTCTCTGTGTTACAGAAGAAAGAAAAGGGAACAGCAGAAACGAACGGACTGTATATGCCGCAGAAATACGACTGCTTCAGCAGCTGAAGATACGACTGAAACAAAGACAGAAAGAATGACAGTCCAAAACAGTCTTCTGTTCTTCCTCTTCTTCTTCGCAGCAGCAGAATTTTTTCTTCCTGTTTTTTTTTTCCGGTGGCTCTGCCTCCTATTTTCTTTGCTTCTCTTTGCTTTATATATGATTAATAAACCCTAGTAACTCATGTGAACCGATAAGGGCTCAAAAAGCAGATCCAAAATCAACTCTAAATCATTGTAAATCCGAATCAAAGTGTGTTCCCTTTTCCGGCTCCCAAACGGATTTTTCACCCATTTTCCGGCGTAAAACTCTCTGGATTGCGTGTGTACAAGCTAGTATAGATTGTATCTTGATTCTGGTGACTTGAAATCACCTAAAAATCCCTTAAAACACAGTTGCCAACTAATCCAGGTAACTTTCTCACGTAAACTTAATTTCCCGCCCTTTTCGGTTTTGAATTCAAAAGGGAGGGTGCCTTTAACAATTGTATGGGTGCCTTTAGTAATTTGATGGGTGCCTTTAGTAATTTTTCATGGGGGTGCCTTTATCACTTTTTGAGCCGATTTTTCCACAAATTTTCATTTCTCAAAAATACCTACAAAGACATAAAAAACTATAAATAGTACAAAATCGAACACTATCAAAATAAATAATCGAGCACAATTTAAACATAAAAATATGTCTATAAAAAAGCCAAAACTAAACTACCAACACACAAATCGATCTTCTTCGACTTACAGCCGATCTCCTCCAAATAAACAAACAAAACTAAATCACTAAAACTAGTACTCCACAGCCTGTACTGCTCCACTTCAAATATATAAGCTTAACCTTCAAAAACAAAAACCCACATCAGAAAACCCTTAATACTAACAAAAACATAAATCTTTCATTCAAATCAAAACCCAAATCCAAACTTACAAACTCAAAACTAAACCCAAAACTAAACCCAAAATGTAATCAGATCAGGTTTACAAATCTTAACAAAGATATAATTATGATTTAACTACGACAAAAAAAATCTAAGAACTTCATAATAACAAAGTAACTGAAATTCATATCATATTGAATCAAATCAGATGTTATACATGTAGTTATTTGAGAAATCCAACTGACCTGCAAAAACGAGAAAAGATAAAGATAAATTAAATTGTTAACAATTATAACCAACTGCTTCACTCGATCTAGACTAAACGAGAGAAGATAAAAAGAAACTAAAAAATCAGATGATTTAGTATCTAATAACAAATCCCTAGAAACTAAAAAGGAATTGACTTAGAAATAGAAATACTTGCATGTTAATTTCAACATCGTTAGACTAAAATACATTGAATTTAATTGAGCTTTTGTTTGTAGTTAGAATTCGATTTGATAAAAATCAGAAGTTGCAAATGAGATTCCCTACAAAACAACATCCAAAAGTATATCAACATAAACCCTTCTGCAAACGAACATACATCTATTGAGTATAACTGCAAATAAAAACATAACCCTTTTATCAACAAGCACCAGCATGACTCTTAATCCCAAGAAAAACTTTAATTGAAGGAGTATCGAGCCGAGCTAATGAATAATCAAAACACCACCGCTGTCACCATTCCAACCTGAAACTTAAGCCCAGATTTTCAAAATTTCCCAGATTGATAAATAAGAAGAATCTCCAATTGGGAATTTGATATATAATAAGGAAAAAAAATTCAATCAAACAATCAATATATTTTATCAAAATCAGAAGAATCTTTACTAACGCCCTGGGTTTCTTCGCAACAGCATGTTTGGATCGAGATTTGAGAAAAAATTATAAGAAGCGAAGAGATCCCATGAGAAAATATTGTATATTTGATACACACCAATGAGGAGCCTATTGTTTCAGATTTGATAAGTTTCTCTCCGGTGCAAAGCAAAAATGAGAAGTTTCTACATTCTGATTATAAGCTGTTAGATCACATTTATCAAAGGACTAGAATGAATAATAGAATTTCATACGGATCCTGTACAGTTTCCAACCCTAATCATAAACCGTCGATCTTTTTTTCCTTTTTTTTAGTCGATAGGGTGGGAGTTTATGAAAACGGGGGGAAATAGAAATCGAAAACAACAAGTTACTGATGTAATTTACCAGGTACAAATTATTTGACGGATCCTGACTGTCCAATATTTAATAACTTACGAGATCTGTCCTTTATGGCATGCCCCAAGTGTGCTAAAAACCATGTTTAGGACTAGTGTTTGACGCCTGCAGAGTGTTCGACAAAAGTCCGCAACACCTGAATTCAACAGTTTACTACCGCAGGTTGCTATAACTGATTTTTGTGATGAAATGATAAGATTAAGGAGTGCTTTTCAAGTTTTGGAAGGATCAAGAAGAATGGGAACTAGTTGCTTATGGAGTTACAACGAGAATTTCAGTTAGAGAAACATGAAATTGTCTTGGTATTTGACAGCAAAAAAACGTGAAAACGGGGAAAAAGAATGAAGTTTTCTGTCGTACAAATCCATGATGGATAAATGTAAATCAAGAATGAATAGAGTCCTGGAGGGATTCGAAAACATGGGTTCTGTTGACATTGATCTAGGTTGTTACAGTGGTGCTGATTAATGAAAGAATGAGGTCAATGAGTGTTTTTTGAGCTCTAACAGGATCAAGAAAAATAGTTTGGCCTCGAATTCAATAATTTTTGGGGCGAAGTTTTTGGAACGAGAAAGTAGGGAGAAGAATGAGTTTCTTCCGTTAGATTTGGCAGTGGTTGGCTAAAACTATGGAAGTTTTGAGTGTTTGAGAAAAATTAAGAAAGACGAGTATGTCTTGGATTCGGAAGCAAGGGTAAATATAAAAAGGAGCTGCAACTAAATGGGGTGTGAACTCACCTCAACTGCTCGTGAAAATACCAGAGAGGAAAAAGTCACAGTTTGTGACATGAGTGTAACAGAAGAAAAGTCACAGTTTGTGACAGAAATGTGGCAGAAGGATGTCACATTTGATGACAGAAGCATGACTGAAGAGAGTCACAGTCTGTTATGGAAACTTGGAACACTTTTGAAGTGTGACAGTCATAAAAAAACGTAGCTGAAAGCAGTTTTGGGATGAAGAAATAAAAAAGGGAAACAATATTGAGATTGGTTATGCGTAGTAAGGCGTACGATAGGTTCATCATCTGATGGATCTTTGCTAATGTCACAAGAACATAAGGTTGTTGTGATAGTATAGGCAAAGTAACAACATGTGTACTTGAGAAGAGAAGAAAGGTTTGTGAACTGAAGAATGTCAGTCGTAGCAAACATCACAATAGTGATGTTGTGACTCTTGACAAAGTAACATGTGAAGAAAAGATTGAGATGAAAAATATGGTGGAGCAAAGATGCTCGAAAATAAAGTAGAAGATGAGCAACGATGCTCGGTGGATACAAATTACGAGTGAAGTAAGTTTGGATGGAATCCTACAAGTGAAGTAGGTGCAAAGAAAAATCCTACAAGTGAAGTAGGTGCGAAGAAAAAATGACTTGGTTTCTTGTTCGGCTAGCAGGTGGATGAACACAACAAAGAGGATTGTGATTCTAGCTTGTTAGGGAATATTACTATGATGCTGTAGTATTTTAGGAAAGACGTCGAGATATGATTTCCCATCATCTGTCTGAGGAAGACGGAGGGATGTGCAAGGTGGCATGCTGTCTAGGGATTACGAAAATATTCCACTGAAGAAACCAGGGGTTCGAAGAGTCAATGACCGTACCAGGAAATATGTTGAAGATTAAACCGTTTTTCGGTTACAAAGATTGTTGAGAATGAGTTCTTAAAGGAGTCTCAGTTAAAGAAGGTTGTTGGAAATGAATTTTAATTGAGACTTTTCTATATGAGTCAAAGTTATAATATATATTAGTTTTAGAGTTTCCTTATGTTTGAAAGTTATTTATGTTAAGTATTTATTTATAATCTTTGATTATAATTAGAAGTAGTATCCTTATAGGATTCGTAGAGTTTTAGAAAATTGGTTTAAAGTTTGTGATGCCTATAAAAGACACCAATTATCACCTTTATAAAACACACCGAATTATTATCGATGTAGTCTTTTATTGATTTTTGTTGATTTTTTTTCTCTCTTATTAGATCTTACGTAGTATAGTACTAATTACTAATATTATTAATAAAGGTACATATAAAAAAACTATATAAAAATTAGAATTATACATGTTTAAATGGACAACAAAAAATAAAAACTAAACTTATATAACTTGGACGAAGAGAGTTTTTCATAGAAGAATTATTAGTGGTGAATTAAGGTAAAAAATTTGCCCACGAGGATACAAATTACGCAAAATCAAAATATGAATAAATTCGCGGAATTGAAAGTCAAATGGCGAGAAGCAATATAAGAATGGGAATCAAATACAAACACGAAATGAGCATTTGACCGTTGGATGGTCAAAGAATGTGGTACCAGGACCAGGTACCCTCTAGAGATTCACGTAGGTCAACCAAGCCGACCGTTATACTCAGTCAGAAATATTCTCTGTAGGTTCACCAATATAATATCAATATCTATAAAACGGAGGAGAGTTTTTGAAAGTCGAAGGACTAAATGTTATACTCCTTCCGTTTCTGGAAAAGTGTTATAATCATTTTTTCATTTTAGTCTAAAAATATGTCAATTTAAAAAAGTGATAATAATTCTTTTTAAGAAACGAAGGTAATATAAAAAAACTAATTTAACTGGATTGATAAATAAATTTTGGACTGATTAAAAAATTCCCCCACTTAGTTTATGGAGTCAAAACTTTTTTAATAAAGCTTTTTTTGTTCAAGTAAAGCAAAGTTCACCCAAAAATACTACACTTTTTTTTTTGAAAACAGACAGAGAGGATTATATGATGCATGGGAGGCGGGAGCCCTAAATCCCACTCTGAGGCTTTCAAAAAGCTCTCATTATATGTTGGAGAAAAGCTTATGTGGAATAACGATAGATAATGATATATATGGCATATGCACACACATTTGATATGTCCATGATGATTATAGTAGTGTTTCCCTCAGTCGACTAAATTTATATAATTATGAATCATGATATGGATTTTTGGATGTTGCTTCGATCCAACGGTGAACTATTAGCTATCATGATGTAGATTTAGTGATTTACTATAACTAGTCAAACATCAATGATGTAATATATTGTATGAGTACAAGTTCTAGTATATGATTTCAAACATGGATGATGATGACCTATTAATCCACACGTGCACTAGATCTTCCATGTTTGTGTTTGTGGTGGGTCCACTTTAGTGCTTAGTTTTACTCATCAAAAGTTTTCGAGGCTCTGGTTAGATCTTACCTACTAGTGTGACACAGTGAAAGCATGCGATTCATTTCGCATGGTTTTTAAGTTTTTAACCAAGTCATATTTAACTTATGGCAACAAAATATAAATTGTTGTCATGCTCTAGTAGTCTACACTAGAGTCATAGCTACACATAAAAGGATGCAATAAACATTAGAGTCATAGCTACACATAAAAGGATGCAATAAAACCTGATTTACGCGTTGTTTGTTTTTTCTCCAATTCAACTATCTGAAATCTAAATTATTACGATCCGACTCAAATATTATAAATAATAAAGTATAGGTATAGCTTTATGATTAGATAGGTTCTTAACGAATTACGAATTAGATGTAAAATAATATTTAACTTAAATAGTTTTAAGTCAGATATATAAGCCAATCAGATATAAAAAACAAATGATCTAACATCATTCGTCCCAAGTCAGATTTAGATCACGAGCTAGACCTAAAGATATATATTGTTAATTGGCGAAGTAGTTACAAATCGCTGAAGTAGACCCAAGTTGCTCTATTTTTATTGTTGGACTTTCCACGGATTTTTAACCAATTTTAGATTTATGATTTAACAATTCACGACGTACCGTGAAACTTTTTAAGCGGGATCTTTTCCGGTCGTTGAAACTTTAGAATTAAAATACAAAACTGTAATACCCTATATAGATCAATCTACGTCCCCAATAAATTTTCTGAAATTTCTTACAAATTTTCACCTTGGTGGGTGTAGAAATATTTCTACTCTTTTAGGTTATAACACTGCGATTCATAACACCTTGCGTGCACCAAATTTGCAAGTTAGCTTGTATTATAACAAGCTTAACATACAAACAAACTTGTTACTTAAGATGCCCTCTTACCAATCACGAACATTCTCTTGTTTTATCATGGAAACAAAAATTAAAAGCTACTTTAAACATATTCGATAACCTTTCTCAAAGAGAATAATTAGGAGCATGTCATATATGCTCAAAAGCATAGATTTTGAAAACATCAATAAATCTTTTATAATAAACTGCTCATCTGTTTTACATGAACTTTTTTTTAATTCTTTCCTTTATCTTATGTACACAATCTTAGCTGATCTTATTGGATAAACAAATTAGTACTATGTACACAAACCAATAAATAATTTTAGTTGCCCCAAATTCTATTCTCTACTTCCATTATCTATGCACATAGATTGAACCAAAAGGCCTCGTATTAATGCCAATTCTAATCATGAACTCTCATAAATGTTGTACCAGGGTACCAAATATGGGATAAGGTTCATGGATAATATCTAAAATCAAACCCGTAATCGGAATTAGACATGAACTGAGAACAGGTCTCTGATTCCTATATATACACATTAAAATTACAAGTCAGAATGCACATGCGTTACACGTTCCAAACAAAATCAATGCTTTCTCAGACTAATTATCCCAAATTCATAACCCTAACTCTAATTCCAAAAGTAATCGAATCGGAGAAGCCCAAACAATTTGTTAAATAATCGAATCATATCTTTATATAACTTACCCCCTTGGAATATATATACATATAAGCTAAATGCAATCCTTAACGAATACAAATTTTAATTCATTAGTGGTATATTTGTTGATAATTTTAAATCTTGTTTATATAAGTATTACTACCTCCGTTTCAGCAAAAGTGTTACTATCACTTTTTCATTTTAGCCTAAAAATAAGCTAAAATAAAAAAGTGATAGTAACACTTTTGCTGAAACGGAGGGAGTATTAACTTTGCGATTAGTTTCTGAAACCCTAACATATATGGTATGTTACTTCCTCTTCGACTTCAAATATGTCTTGCTAGCGATATTTTGGAAGAAAAAATGTTGTTAGATTTAATAAGATGAAATGAAAAACGAGTGACAAAATCGGGCAAGAAGATGGTTAGGATAAAGGTATAATAAGGTATTTTCATAATCTTCATAAAAGAATAAGGGTTTTTCTGTAATCTTGCTAGAATAGTCAAATCGAACGGCTTGAAACCTAAACAATCCAACGGCTGTCATGAATAATTCACACATAATTTTTTTCCTAAAAATATGGCGGTTCCATTTTAAACTTGAAAGATGTGACGTCTACGAACAATGAAGCTTTGATATTCTGTTGCTCACTTTAGAGCAAGAGCTATGAGTAGGGTGTTCTCCTTCAACATACAGGAGTTCACCAAATTAGCTCTAATTTGATGCCACTATGGGTAGAAGAAAGATCCACTTTCCTCTTAACTCTTTCAAAGACTCATTTGATTGAAGGAGTGGGCGGCATTCTAGCATAGAAGTGTGATGTTCAATCGTCCAAGACAAGCGGGTGATGTTTCTTCATCAAGAAACCCAAACTGTTGATCATCATCTGTCTGGATTAAAAGTTAAAGCCAAACGGCTAATGATCACCCGTCTGAGTATTTTAGATACTGAATAATTTGAGTTGTGAAACCCAGACGAGGAAACTTCATCAGTTTGTGTATTTTTTTTTAAAAAAAGGAAATAATAGGACGAATTTTTTTTATCCGTCCATAAATTTTTTTTAGTAGAAACGAAAAAGCTTCACCCATCCAATCTCTACATCACTAGTCTACTGTACAATAATCACCCATTCTTCAAACATTATATTTCATAGCCCCTCCTCTTAAAAGAGGAGGAGATGTTGGGGAATTCAGTTAAACTAAGAACCTAGATGCCGTACAAATACACTCGTAGTCTGATAGGATTATGAAATAGTTGGAACCAAAAATTCTGTAATACTATTATTATTATTGTTGTTATTATTATTAATGAGTAAGGAAGAACTAATTAGCTAAGCTTGGGTCATTAAATAAAGTAGAGATACCCTATAAAAAGTACCTTTTTGTGTTGACTTACCGCATAAACTCGGGCAGAAAAAACTTGGGGCCAGAAAAGGGAACCCTGTTCACCCACCACGAGAATGCTTGTAATCTTAATGGATTCCTTTTCTTTTTTAATCAATGGTTCTCCACTCAACTCAATGTAAATCATCTCATCAACTATGTCATGTTAGAATTAAAAATGGATTATTACTTAAAATAATTTTTGATTATTACTTAAAATGATTTTTGTTACTAAATATATCTTAGTGGGATCAAGGGTCACTAGTCCAAACTTGGGGTGGAAAAATAGAGCCATCCATTTTCACTTCTTAGTGAATGAGAAACCTTTGGTTTGTCCCATATTGGGCAAACCAAGGAGGAAGTTTATCCTCTTTACCACAAACGTTCTATATAAGGAAAAAGAACTAGTGGATTGGATATGGACTTAGGAAATTGACTAGTGAGCAAATGCACACATGTGCGGTGCTTCGCACCGAAGCACCGCGGACCGCGGGCTTGCGGAGCTTGCGTGTGCTTTTGCGTGAGCCTTGGCACGAGCCTTGGCGTGAGATTAAATTTTTTCACCGTTTTTAAAACTCAAAAGATTACTTCTCCTATAAAAGAACAACAATGCTAAGGTTTTCATTTACCCCAGTCGCAGCCACTGTCCTGACGACTTTTCACCATCTTCCTGCTTTTTTGTGCGCAATAGTTTATATTCTTATTTTTTCTTCTACTGTTAAGTTCACAACGGGCCAACGAGTGTTGCTAACTGGGTTGGTATCAGGTGGTTGTATCCTGGATTCAAATTTGTCAATTATAAAGGTATAGCAACACCTTCTAGGTGTACCTGATAAATATTAAGTTAAGGGCAGTCTGTTGAACAGGCGACTCCACCTCTCTGTGCTTAAGTGATTGTGTACTGTTTTATCTAACCCTCCCTTAATCAGATACAAGTTTCTATTTGGTTTGTTTTTCTGTTACAGGAATAATATTCGACAACAATTTTATACAACATGTCACTCTATTCTTCTTCATTCATTCTCATTCTCTATCTCTCTCTGGTCTCAGCAAAAACGTATGCATGCACATTGACCATGGCAAACAAGTTGAGAGCATATGTGCTCTTCTCAAAAGTAGGAATGAAAATGACAAGGGGTAATCGTCTTGGTCCCTTGTTCATGTTCTCTTGTGAGGAGGAATAACTTTACTTGTAAAAGATAGTGCCTTTTTTTTCTTTTTTAATAAAGTTTGAACCTTTATTTACTTTCCCCTCGGAAATTATTACAGGAAGTAAAAATATTATAGGCACAAAGAACTCCACTCAAAGTCAGAATCATGAGTAGTAGCTGTTTCTCTCTTGATTTCTGTCTATTTTTGACGTAATTGTTTTGTGTGGTACTGCATCTTTTTCAAGAACGGGGGAATCAAATGGTGGAATAAGTTTGCAAGTGAATCATTTAATGCTCCAAGACCTAACTAGTGCATGGTGAGAAAAAAATGCTACTCGGTCCATTACTAAGCTCTCGTGTTTTTATTGGTGATTTAATGCTCTGCTTCGAGCATAAGCACCCACCCCAACAATTTGATGATGCTAGAAGGGTATTAATATTTTTTCCGGAGTATCCATGTTCATCTTTGACCATTCTAAATAGCGTAGGTTTCATTAGTTGCAATACAAGTCCAAGGCCTCATGTCGGTCGAATACAAAGTCTTCGAAATCAGTAGCCTTTCACAAAAACTTGTTATCACAAATTTTCAATATTTAACGGTGTCATGCAAAAGTTTGTTATCAGGATAGAGAACCCTTTCGATATTGCAATTCTGCATCATTCTACGAGATTGTACAAAAAAATCTTAATTTTTTTTTATTTGAAATATATTAGAAATGGTAAGGCTTAAAAATTACAATATATCCAACCCTAAATTTTGCAAACATGATCAAATGGACAAAAATATAACACAAAGTTAAACATAACGTGCACAAACCCAAACAAAATTAAAAATTAAAAAAACTTAAAAGAGGTTTTTTTTTTTAAAATATAGTTCATGATTTTACTAATCATAGCTGATTTGATTTTACTAAAGTTTGACCATAATTTTAAGTTTGACCTATTTATTACTATTTATAGCCCATAAATTAAGTTAGTGAGTCAATGCATTGGAAAATCGGTGACTCAATGACCCATTAAAAATTTATATTTTGTTGTAAAACTAGAAAATAGAGAAGAAGAGACACAAAGTAGAGGGAAAGAAGAGAAAATTCTTATTATTGTGTAGAGATATTAAAATTTATGTCTCTATTTACAGGGATAAGAGACTTGGTACTCGAGGATATAGAAACCCTAATTTAGACACAAAGGGCAACTTAGTCAATAAACTTAGGTTTATAACACTCCCCTTGATAACCACTGTGTCTAAGTCATGATAATCATATCAGGAAAACTCAATAGAGAAAAACCTAAAATTGCATAAGCATGTAAAGCCTCGTTAAAACCTTAACAAGGAGAACCCAGTGGGACAAAACCTTAACGAAGGAAAAAGAGTACAACGCGATAAGTTCAGTAAATGCACTTTTGATGATGGTGCCCCCTCCCTGATAAGTACTTAAGTAGATTCTTGGCTTGCAAATATTTGAGTCGAGAATTCTCAATTTCGATGAACGAATTTCTTGAATGCAGAAGATTATTGTGCTTTCGCGAAAAAATTTGCTAGTTGATGAAGTCTTCTTTTGCGTAACACAAACAGTGTTTCCTTCGATTAATACTCTTGTTGAGCTTACATTTTTCTTCAACACATTGAGGACTTGTATCAGGGATTACTAGCTTCTTGAAAGTTTGCAGATATAGTTGATGTAGTTTCTTCAACAAAGAGCCAAGGTGTAGATACATTACCGTAAGTGAATAAAACTGAATATGTGATCAAACTTTATGTGGTTCAGAAGGACATCCAAATTCCTAGAAAATGGTTATGTTGGTTTTTTTATGATCAAATATGGGCATCCACTAAATAGACGAAATTATAAACTCCCCCTTGGATGACCATCATGTTGAATTAAATTGCCTCATTACAACCTTGCTAGTAAAACCCAATGGGACAAAATCTTGACGAAGGAAAAAAAACACAATATAAATATTTTAAAATTAAATGTCAATAAGATGTTGCCTCGTTTAAACCTTGTTAGGAAAACCACACGGGAAAAAACTTGAAACGAAGGAAAATAGTACAACTTTTGACGTATTTATGGGTGCTAACTCAACTGTATGAGTAATACAGAGAACAAACATCAATATCATAACTCTAGTCTATATCATAGACATGTTATATGCAAGCATAATATTAAATTACAGATTTAAGAAGAAATAAATAAATATATGTATATACTGCTTAAACATGGATTTTTGTGTTTTTAAGGACTCCTCAAAAGACCTGTAAATTTGATATCATCAACTGATCCAGACTTTGGTACTTTACAAAGATTTTTAAAAGTACTTAAAGGATTATTTAAACATGATATAATTGAGTCAGGTGACTTTCTGAATATAATTTGAATCCTCCAAGGATTACAAATTCGAACATATTCTCCGGCAATATTTTTTTGTGTAAAAATGCAATACGAGTCCTTCAAGACTACTACGCCAAATGCATCATATGATGAACAAAATATTATTGAACCAATCCCATGGTTTGAGAAAAGAAAAAATAAATGAAACCCTCAAATCGTTTTTGCAAAAATTATATTTCTCATATAACGCATGAAGACTACACTAACCTGTAACTTTTAGAATTCAAGCTTGCACATTTAAGGTGTTAAGTCTTGGATTCAAATATTGCGTTATTCAAGAGATTTTAATCTAACGTAATTTGGTTATTGTTCCTACTAAGCACATATGTCGATATCACTTTGCAGAGGGGTTAACGACCACCATCATTTATTATTTCAGTAGCTATTGTAAATGAATATCCGACAATTATATTAGCTTACCACGATCCCATATAATTCCCAAGTGTATGCATATCTTGAAAAATTCAAAGAATTACTGGTACCAGCGCCCACGGGCATTATAATCTCCCCATCTTCCATTGAGGAGATATGATTTATAAGAATGTGGATCTTGTTTTGATAGACTCTATTGGAGCATATTGTAGCCTATTCTAAAATGCTAGTTGTTGTTGTATATGGTTGGATTTTTCTTTTCAAGAGGCAAAAGCTTATATAAAGCATAATGAGACATTTTCACGCCTATCCAATGATAGCTTTTTCTTATTTGATCATGATGGGAGAGAAAATGATATAACTTTTAAATTAATGAACATCAACTTTTAGTAGTGTGTAGTGTCTCCTGATTATGGAAAAAATATTTATATCTCATATAGGAAAACACGTTTTAGTATTATCCGATTAATTCGAGGATATATACTCATAAAGTATGAATTTTAACAACACCAGGTTGGACAAAAGATTATGACTTCAAAAACCATAAAAAAAATTATCCTAAAATTGTAGTCTACTTAACATACGAATTGAACATCAACCATGAATTTTATTGGTTACAACCAAAAACATATAAAATATGCAAATAAATCTCAAAAAAAAAATAAAAAATCGTGACCTATAGTGCCAACGAAATAATCATTCACCTTAGAATAAAATTATAGATATTTTTTTTATCAAAAGAAAATTAAAAAATCAAGATTAATATAGCCACTAGAGGGACTAATAATTTAGGCTAACAAGCCGGATGCGCACCCATTGATCTATTGTGTCATAAAGTATTCCAATTTCAAGTGGAATGATTCCAAATTTTGAAGATATTTTGGAGATAAGTACCATGAGGAAAAATAAAATTGCCCAGTATCCCTCAGGAATGCAGCAATTCCCCATTAGTTTGGTATTTGCAATTGGCTTAACAAATAATAACAATATTTCATCCGTTAATGATCAATATAAAGAAAACGTTTCTTTAAATAATAATAATGAAGTTATTATCGTTATCCGGATTGTAGGAGAAAAAATCCACTTTGTGATTGATGATGGTTTCTTCTAAGGAATATAAACCAATGTTTTATTATTAAATAAAACCATATTTGATGGTAAACATTTCTTGTACACCTATGATTCGCTCCATTTTTTAAAAATGGACAAAAAATAATCACACCATATTAACAAAGTGAAAAAATATATCAATCTATCTTATCTTTCATCTTATAAAAACGATGGAGAAATCACCAATTAGTTTTATATGATTTATCATAATCGAACCGACAAGATTTTTTTTTATCGTTTTGGTCGTCGCATAGAGAAAATCCACTTTGTGGTTGACGGACGGTTTCTCACAAGAAAGAAAATAAAAACCATATGAGTAAATCACATAATCCTTATTTAAGGGACAAAGATACCAAATTTAATTGGTCGTAGATTTTTCAACCATACACGTAATTATTTATCGTAAAGGTAATTAAATTACGATAACACCAATTTTTGGTGATTACAATTTTATTAAAGGAATAGAAACTTTAAACCACAATTTTTTTTTTTCTATAAAAATTAGAGAAGAAATTTTTTTTGATATCCATATACTAATTTAAAAAAAAACACCATAAAAAAGTTAGGTTTATTATTTTATATAGCTTACCACACCATATTTTTAGGATAATCGTTCCGGTTCTGGAACTATGAGCAGAGCTTTGGCAATACTGATTTAAGTAATTGTACAGAACTGCACGAAGACACTATATACTTTCACCCAACGTACATAAAATGATTAAATAAATGTTAGCTAACGATGTATCTTACACAAAAAAAACACGAAATTTTCTCAAAAAAATAAGGCTATTATTTTATTTTTTCCTTGAAGACCCTTGCTGCCAAGTTATATATGTGTAGCAACACCCATAATTTTTTTGATATGTGAATGTTGGTTCTGCAACAATAGAAAACACTAAACAGAAGAAGATGTTAAGGTTAATGAAATCTCTGAATTGATATCACACAATGGACAGAGTCACCTGCTCAGCAAATTGTCCTTCACACAATAGTCCGCGGGTACTCCTCAAAAATGAAAGATGCTAAACCCCCACAGCGGAGATGTGTCCAGGATAGAACTGCCCTTTATGACTAGTATAAACACAATACTAGCCACCCTCAAACGAACTCAACAACAATTTAGATGGAAGGGAAATAAACAAGTGTGCGCAAAACAAAACAAGAAGAGGGGAAAAGAAGACATGATACTGCTTCTGGAGTAAGTTGAAATGAAGAATTCATTTTTCTTTTATAGGCAAAAGAAGAGAATATTTTCAATGGAAATTGAATGCGAATCAATTCGGTGCATGAAGCACGGACATAAATTTTGAAAACGGAATTAAAACGGTCAATTTATTCTCTCTTTAATTCAACTTAAATCTCGTCGGGTCAGACGCCCCTCACATTTAAAACAAACTTTAATTTAGTTTTAAATTCTTTAAGGAAATAATTTATGTTCAAAAAAGGTAAGTCTTGGCTGGCCAACAGCCGCAGCTACGCCCGCACCCGCACCCGCAACCGCAAGCGCACCCGAGACCAAGCGTGCGTGCTTCGGTGCGAAGCACCGCGCGTGTGTGAAAAGTATGTTTGCTCCAACTAGCCCATAGCCTTAGTCTTCTCCCAACCACAAAATAGTCTAAACCCCTAAGGGCTCTCCCTTAGATGCAACTTTCTTGGTAATAAGGAGAGGAATCATCTTTAGTTTCTCCAATGTGGGACTAAAGGTTTTGAACCTTTGCTTAGTGAGAAATTACCGGAACTACTTGATGGACAGTGAACACTATGTCTTGAACTGCCATCGTTTGGTGTAGTTCATCAATAACTTCCACGCGTGAAATCACTCTAGGTGCTGTCAAGTTCGTGTCGTTGTGTCTATTTTGGCCCTGGACGTATCCCGTTTCTCAGAATGCTCTAGAGAATCAGCTAAATTCTCATAGGAAACGACCCACTTCCTCATTCAGATATGTGAGTTCTATCAAGAGTGCTTACTGCTACACCCCACTTCAATCTTAAATTGAAACTATTAAACTCATTAAGACTTAATAAAATGTCATCCTTCACATGCAGTCACACTATCACGTCTACACCATAGGGAAGGGACAGAGAATGAAATTCTCTGATAGTGTTTCCTTTAACCCACCATAAATTAGTTGTCTCATTCAAAACCTTGATCTTGGGATCTCCAGTCAGCAAGGTTGAGTATCCTTCATGGTAAGTTTATTTAATGAGTTTAAGCCTCACCTCCCTCGATGCATTATTAACTATCTCCTTGGACAAACCATTTGTCAAAGGGTCCGTGATATTCTCCTTAGACCTCACAAAGTCAACAGAAATGATGCCAGTTGAGATTGGTTGTTTTAGGGAATTATGTCTTCTAAGAATGTGTACAGACTTCCCATTACAGTTGCTGTTTTTAGCATTATCTATTGCAGCTTGACTATCACAATATATAGATATAGCTGGCACAGGCCTATGCCAAAGAGGAATGTCTTCTAAAAAGCATCTTATCCAAGCGGCTTCCTCTCCTGCTTTATCTAAAGCAATAAAATCCGATTCCATAGTGGATCGAGCTATACATGTCTGTTTGGAACTCTTCCAAGATAAAGACCCACATGCTAGAGTGAACACATATCCACTCGTAGACTTAGACTCCTCTGAGTCTGATATCCAGTTTGCATAAAAAAATCCTTCAAGGACCCTAGGGTATCTCTCATAATTTAAACAAAAGTTCAAAGTGTTCTTCAAGTACCTTAACACTCTAATAAGTGCATCCCAATGCTCCATCCCTGGATTACAGGTATACCTACTCAACCTACTCACAACATAAGCCATGTCTGGTCTCGTATAATTCATCAAATACATCAGACTTCCTATAACACGTGAATATTCAAGTTGTGAAACTCCATTACCCTTATTCTTTTTGAGTCTACAACAAGGATCATACGGAGTACAAGCAGGTTTAAAATCAAACTGGGTATATTTTTTAAGCACAGATTCAACATAATGAGATTGACTAAGACTATATCCGTTAGAATTTCTTCTAATCTTCATCCCTAAGATCACATCAGCGGGACCTAAGTCTTTCATGTCAAAGTTCTCATCCATGTTTGTACCAAGTATAAGCATATCATCAACATACAAGCATACGATCACACATGCATCATTCACAAGTTTAGTATAAACACATTTGTCAGATTCATTGATTTTTAAACCACTAGAAATCATTACATGATCAAATTTTTCATGCCACTGTTTAGGTGCTTGTTTCAAACCATACAAAGATTTTCTCAGTTTACAAACTTTGTTTTCACAACCTTTCACTACAAATCCATCAGGTTGGTCCATATAAATTTCTTCATCTAATTCACCATTTAGAAAAGTTGTTTTTACATCCATTTGATGTATTTCTAAGTTATGAATGGCAGCAATAGCAATTAACATCATAATGGAAATAATTCTCGTAATAGGTGAATAAGTATCAAAGAAATCTACACCTTCTATCTGTTTATAGCCTTTAGCTACTAATCTAGCTTTGTATTTTTCCACAGTTCCATCTACCTAACGTTTCCTTTTGAAGATCCATTTACAACCTATGGGTTTACACCCTAGAGGTAAATCTACAATCTCCCGAGTATCATTCTGTATAATGGAATCCATTTCACTAATGGCGGATTCTTTCCACCATGGAGCTTCAGAAGAAGTCATGGCTTCTCTATAAGTCTGTGGATCAATCTCAGCTAAGCATGTTATGAAGTTTGTCCCAAAAGATTCAGTTCTACGTCTTTTACCTCTTCTAGGCTCAAATTCAAATTCATCTTCCTCTGAAGGTAATGTATGACTAGTGGAAGGGACATCTAGGGGATCAACACATATCATGAGAGAATCAGATTTCAATGGAAAAACATTTTCAAAGAACACATCATCCCTAGTTTCGATAATAGTATTCACACCAATTTCAGAAATTTTAGAACTTACAACCATAAATCTATATGCAGTAGTATGTTCAGGATACCCTATGAAGGCACAGTCAACAGTTTTGAGTCTTATCTTGGTTCTCTTAGGTGGAGGAATTGAAACCTTATCCAAACACCCCCACACTTTAAAGTATGTATAAGAAGGTTTTCTACCTTTCCATAACTCATATGGAGTTTTGTCTGATGCTTTAAAGGGTACTCTGTTCAAGACATAGCAAGCTGAGAGGACGTCCCCCCTCCACAAGTTTGCTGGTAATCCTGAACTAATTAACATGACATTCATCATCTCCTTAAGGGTTCAGTTCTTCCGTTCAGCCACACCATTAGATTGTGGTGAATAAGAGGGGTTACTTCATGTATAATTCCGTGTTCTATGCAAAAATCTCCTATAGGATTACATACTCACCACCACGGTCAGACCTAACAGTTTTAATGGTAGCACTCCTTTGGTTTCCAACTTCTAGTTTATACATCTTAAAGGCTTCTAAGGCATCATCCTTACCTTTAAGTAAATATATGTGATAATACCTCGTACAATCATCTATAAAAGTGACAAACCATTTCTTACCACCTCTAGTTTGAACTGATTTCATGTCAACTAGGTCTGAATGAATTAATTCTATGGGTTTAAAATTTCTCTGAATATTTTTCCTATAATTTTTTTTTGCGTATTTTGATTCTACGCATATTTCACATTTATGTTCATTTTCTAAACTAAATTTGGGTATGCAGCCTATGCTTGCCAGTTTATTCATTGACTTATAGTTTACATGTCCAAGTCTACTATGCCAAACATTTAATGACACATAAACATAAGCAGAAGAATCAATTTTATTCATTTCAATAGAGGTTACATTTAGTTTATAGAGACCCTCAGTCTTATAACCCTTTCCTACATAATCCCTACCCTTAGTGACAACAACTTTCCCAGATTCAAAGACAAGTTTAAAACCATTATGATCTAAAACACCACAAGATACAAGATTTTTGCATATGTCCGGAACATGAAGAAATTCATTCAATGTGAGAGTTTTTCCAGAAGTGGGCTTTAGCCCAACTTTGCCTTTTCTCGCAACCTCTGCTGCGGATGAGTTACCCATGTAGAGTTTCTCCCTTTCCCCTACCTTCTGATAGGAGGTGAACATATCTCTGTTTCCACAGACATGCTTGGTACCACCAGAGTCTACCCACCAGTCTCTCACATTGGTTACCAAATTGACTTCAAACACCGTGCCAGAAAACTTGTTCTTGTTGTTTTCAACCAAATTAGCATTGTTTTTCTTATTATTAAAGTCCTTACGTTTTCTATAGTGCATTGTCATATGGCCAAGAGTTCCGCAAACATAACATGCACCTTTAATTTTACCAATTCCAAATTTGGGTTTGTGAAACATACCTTTCTTGTGATGACCAGGCTTAGGGTTGCGTTTGCTGCTGTTGTATTTTTCAGTATTGGAAGATTTGTGCTCAATTACATGAGCCTTGTTTGACATGTCCCTTGCGGAATACGTTCTTGTCTTTGGAGCACAATAATTCTTCCATTTGAATATTCTTACCCAAATCAACCATACTGAATTCACCAGTTTCATGTCTCAATCTACGTTTGTATTCAGACCAGGAAGAAGGTAATTTCTCAATCACAACAGACACTTGAAACGTTTCATCTATCATCATACCTTCAATAAGAATTTATTGATAATACGTTGAAGTTCAAGGAATTGATAAACCATAAAATTTTCATTTGACATTTTGTATTCAGAAATCTGGCTACCAAAAACTTCTTACTTCCAGCAGTTTCAGCTTCGTATTTTTCTTCTAAAGCAGCCCATAAATCAAAAGTAGAAAAATTGTCTTTGCATTATAAAAATCATACAGTGCATCTTCTAGACAATTAAAATATGATTTTTTGCCATATAGTTCTCTCTAACCCAACTTTCCAACTCCCTTTCATTTTCAGCATCATTCAAAGTCTCATCAAAGGATTTCAGAACTAATTCATCTAACATATGAAAACTTAGAAAGAACAACATCTTGGATTGCATCTTTTGAAATCTTTGCCACTGAATTTTTCTGGTATGTCAACATCATTTTTACCCATTGTTACAGAAGAATAGATATTGTGTTAAGATTGTTGGTTTTGCAACAATAGAAAGCACTAAACAGAAGAAGATGTTAAGGTTAATGAAATCTCTGAATTGATATCACACAATGGACAGAGCCACCTGCTCAGAAAATTGTCCTTAACACAATAGTCCGCGGGTACTCCTCAAGAATGAGAGATGCTATACCCCCACAACGGAGATATGTCCAGGATAGAACTGCCCGTTATGACTAGTATAAGCACAATACTAGTCACCCTCAAACGAACTCAACAACAATTTAGATGGAAGGGAAATAAATAAGTGTGCACAAAACAAAGAAAGAAGAGGGGAAAAGAAGACAAGATAGTAGCTGCTTCTGGAGTAAGTTGAAATGAAGAATTCATTTTTCTTTTATAGGCAAAAGAAGAGAATATTTTTAACGGCAATTGAATGCGAATCAATTCCGTGCATGAAGCACGAACATAAATTTTGAAAACGGAATTAAAATGGTCAATTTATTCTCTCTTTGATTCAGCTTAAATCTCGCCGGGTCAGAGGCCCCCCACATTTAAAACAAACTTTAATTTAGTTTTAAATTCTTTGGGAAATAATTTCTGTTCAAAAAAGGTAAGTTTTGGTTGGCCAACAGCCGCAGCTACGCCCGCACCGTAACCATACTCACGCCCGCAGCCGTAGCCACAGCCACAGCCACACCCGCACCCGTACCCAGAGCCACAGCCACAAGCGCACCCGCACCCGAGCCTGAGCGTGCGTGCTTCGGTGCGAAGCACCGCGCGTGTGTGAAAATTATGTTTGCTCCAACTAGCCCATAGCCTTAGTCCTCTCCCAACCACAAAATAGTCTAAACCCCTAAGGGCCCTCCCTTAGATGCAACTTTCTTGGTAATAAAGAGAGGAATCATCTTTAGTTTCTCCAATGTGGGACTAAATGTTCATTCACAAAAGTGAAAAATGAGCTAGTGTTCCTTAGTGACTACTTGGTCCTAAGATCCATTCCCACCAACACCAAAAAACTTAATTATAATTCATTTTCTCCAACAGTAAACACAAAATCTCGTACAACGAGATTAAAATTGATTTAGATGGTAAACAAAAATAATTAAGTCAAATTAGAAGTTGTATAAGATGATGACGGTGTACAAAAAAAAGAGTTATTTTGCGATAACATTTTTTTTATTATTATTATAAGAAAACGAGTTGCTACACCAAACTCAGGTTACATAATTTTGCTTGCAGAAACAAAGATATCCTTCTACAAAACTCCAACTTCTTCAGTAGCCTTCTTATTTATATTAATAAGACTATCGAATAAGGGAGACTGGATTTGTTTTAACAAAATATTGTTGTCCCAAGAAAGATTTTCCTGAATGTTATTTTTAGTGACTAAACTGACTAAACTAAACGCAAAAGAGTTTTCATTTTGCTGGATTTTGTTGAGGCTTCCCAACGCAAAAGATATTTCTTCAACTTTTCTCCCAATCATTTGTTGATAATAAATCTACCTTACACCTCCTTTTTATACGTGTTCTTGATGGCCTCCAGAATTGCATCTTCTTCAAAAGAGAAATCTATGTTTGACGTGCGCAACTCTTTGGCCCAATTCAGAGCTAGCTCTGCTTCTTTTCCTGGTCCAGTTCTGTCATCTCCATGGATACAATAGGTCATTGCTCCAATAAAGATTCCTGAGAAGGACAAGACAAACAAAACAACATTAGTCCTGGTATTGCTAACTAAATCAATAGTATTTTTCCAGCGAGCAAATGCTTCTGGTTGAACCAAATTTTTGTACGTGGTTTTTTCTCAATCTGCTGTTAGTTTCGTGATCAGAGATTTGGTAATAGAGGTTGTTGATTATATGAGCAGAATTATACATCACTCTGTCGAAAAAGCTGATATATTGTATGATATTGTGCGCAGTAGACTCCGTAGAGTGAGAGACACCTCTGCATACCAAATCACATCTATCTTTCCAGATGAACCAGACATCAGTGGCATAAGAAGCAACTCAGGAAGGAGAGGCATTCTCAGGAGAGTAGATGCAATTTATCCAATCATGGAAGTTTAGGTGGTTTTTGAAAAATTATGATTTTCACCTAACATCTTGACCCAAAAATAAGCAGTCAAGGGGAAGAACATGAGATAATGAGTGATATTTTCAGAAGCACTCTTGCACCTGCTGCATATGGGATCAATATAGTACATAATGCTAGAAGTTCTAATATTTGTGGGTAAATTGCGTTGAGCACATTTCCAAACGAATAAGTTAATAGAAGGAGAAGTATCCATTTTCCAAATATCTTTCCAAGTAGTGTTTATTTGATTATTTTTATATTTCTTCTAAATCTTCTTGTTGTATAAAGACTTGACAGAGAAATCCCTTTGTTTTGTTCAAACTCCAAGTGATACAATCTTCCTCAAGAACATTTATAGAAGTATCAAGAATTGCTGCTTTGTCCTCAGGAAGAAACCATAGGGGTAAAATGTTAGAATCCCAGTTGCCATGAAGGTTTATGAGTTGAATGACATATATCAGATCATTTGGACAATTTTGCGGCTTATCTAGGAGGATTTCTTTGCCAGAAACTCACCTATCAGACCAAGTCTGAATTTTCTGACCATTTCCCACTTTCCAGATATGATCTTTTTGAACGTTTTCAACTCCTTCTAGAATACCTTTCCAAATCCAAGAATCAATTATTTTTTTGAGTAGTATCCATTCTACTTAGATCTTGATACTTATAATATTTAGCCTTCATAATGGAAGCAAGAAGAGAATATGGTTTCTGAATGAGTCTTCAGCCAATTTTAGTAATCATAACATCATTAAATATTTCCATATTTCGGAACCCAAGACAGCCTATCTCCTTTGGTTTGCAAACAGAATCCCAAGCTATATAATATAATCATTTTGGTTTATCAGGATCCTTATTCCAGAAGAAATCTCTCTGAATTTTGTTCAGGTCCTTGCAGGTTTGCTTAGAAAGTTGGAAACAATTCATTTGGTAAGTACATGAGGTGGAAGTAACATTAGCTATTAAGGTAGTTCTCTTAGGTGGAGTTAGGGTTTGGCTTTTCCAGCCTCTTTAGAAGGCTTGAATTTTGCTTTTCTTGGTGAAGAGAGGGGAACCCAGGTACTTATCTTGAGTATGTATCATCTGAACACCTATTTCAGAAATTATACTATCAACTATTGTATACTAGGTATTTTTACTGAAAAAGATCCCAGACATAGAAAAATTAATCATCTGACCAGAAATAGAACTAAATTGTCTTAATATTTCCACCAAATTCCTACTTTCCTCCATATTAGCTTTGCATAAGACCATGGAATCATAAAAAAAAAGGAGGTGACAGATAGAAGGAGCATCAGGGAAAATTTTCAAGCCATGAATCAGGCCCATATTTTCAGCATGAAGCAGCTTTCTTGAGAGAGCTTCCGTACAAAAAAGAAAGAGATAAGGGGAAAGGGGGTCCCCTTGCTTTAGGCTTCTGAAAGGCTTAAATAAATTACCAGGGACCCCATTAACCAAGACAACAAAATTAGTTGTAGAGATACACTGGTTAATGGGGTTACACCATTTGTCACTGAAGCCCATCTTGGACATAATAGATAGAAGAAAACCTCAATCAACTCTGTCAAAAGCCTTAGCCAAGTCGATCTTTATGCCCATGATACCATTTCCACCCTATTCCCCCCCTTTGTATTCATATTGTGTACAATTCATGGACAATGGTAATATTGTCAGAGATCTGTCTACCATGCACAGAAGCAGATTGAAAAGGGCATATGAGTTTAGGTAGGAGAGGTTTCAATCTTTGAACAAGAATCTTGGAATTGATTTTATAGGTGGTATTACAAAAAGAGTTAAGTCTGAAATGAGATGGAGATGAGGGGGAATCAATTTTAGGTATGAGGGAAATAAAGGTGGAGTTCATTTCTTTGAGCATAAAGCTAGAAGAGAAAAAGTGTTGAACCATGTTGACAATATCATTGCCAACAACATCCCAAGTAGCTTGAAAGAAATTTGTAAGAAAACCATTAGGGCCAGGAGCCTTGTCACATTCCATACTGAATAAAACAGTCTTGATTTCAAGAACATCAGGAATAACCAAGAGATGTTCATTCTCAGAATTAGATATGGTGTTTGGTATAAGATCACGAATATTCTGATCAAACTTGATAGATTCATCAGTGGCCATTTTTTTGAAATGATTAGTAAAACATTTAGTAACCAGATTCCCTTATGTGATCCAATTTCCATTTTCAGCCTTAGTAGCCTCAATCCTATTTTTTCTCATTCTCTTTTTGGCAGAAGTATGAAAGAAATGAGTATTCATGTCACCAAGTTTTATAGTTTTTGATCCCTGCTTTTTGTTTTCTAGAACCTTTCTTGAATATTTACCAGTGCGTAACAGTATTGTTGGCTGACCTCAAAGCGGAACCTCTATGGGAGTGAAATTTGTTTCTGGTAACCCAATCCAGCTGTTTGATACTTTCCTGCATGTTAGTTTTGATATTGCCATAAACCACTTTATTCCACATTCCTACCTTGATTTTAACCTCCTTAAGTTTTCTGGCAAGGATAAAAGCAGAGGAACCAAAAAGTTCAATAGACGAACATTGAGCTATAGTATCTTTACAGTCCTAGCTAGTGATTCAGCCAAGGACAAAAGAACTTAAAAGGTATCCTACCAGAATTCCAATTGGGGTTAGAATTAAGGAGAATATGATTATAGTCAGAGCCAATAGCAAAGAGATTGGAGATAGTAGAATGAGGAAACAAATATAACCTATTTTCGTAGACCAGATCTCTATTAAGTCTATGTTCAGTTAGCATGTTCCCATCCCTTCTATTAGTCCAAGTAAAGGGACAAGTAGTGTAACCTAGATCCATGAGATCGAGCTCCTCAAATTTATTGTTAAAAATATTAGCTTCAGCAGAGTGTATTGGGTTCCTACTAAATTTCTCATGATCATGAAGAAAGAGGTTAAAAAGTCTCTCATAATCAACCAGGGGTGGGAGATATTAAGAGTTGTTTCCTTAATCTTAAGCTTGCTCTTTAGATTGTCTTTAGTAGTACAAGGACTACCATAATAGTCAGTGAAGCGCCAAGGGGGGGTTATTGGCCGAAGAAATGATAACATTGATATGATTTGGAGAGTGATTTAGAATTGTAACCTGAATGGAGGATTTACAGGCAAGGCATATACCAGCAGCTGTAACAATATTCCCCCTACGGTAAAAAGACCAAAAGTTGGTAACACCAAAACTGCCCAAGATAACACTAAGTTTTTGAACACTTTGTTTAGTTTCAGCAAAGAATAAAATATCAGGATTATGCTTGTTTAGGATGTCATTGAGATAATACTGGTAATTTTCTTACCTATACCTTGGCAGTTCCAAGCAAGGGATGTATAAGCTTTCATAAATAAGAGACAACAGGGTATATAAAGATGGTTATGATGTAGCCTAGCATATTTCTAGATTTAAGGGTGAGTAAATTTTATTGCATAAAGCCACTATAATTCCTAAGACACCAATTCATATAACCATGATGAAAAGATAAACTAATAAGAATACGAGAAGTTACCTCAATGGGATGATTGACCAAGAGATCCATTTTTTTCTAATAGACAGGTCCTGAGTATCAATAGAGTCCATCATATGGGGGGTAGGGTTCCCATGGCTAGCAATTTATGGAGAATCTTTAACCTTCTTGTGGTTGGGGACAAATATTTACAGATCATCATTCTTTCTCTTGCATTCAGGGTAAACCTTGGCTTTAGAAGAAACATCGTTGCGGAAATCCATATCTAGTCTTCTTTTAGCTTAGGCTTCCTTCTTGAGAGATTTATGGTTTTCAATCATCTTAGTTTGGATCTCAGCAAGAGTAGGAACTTAGGGCATGGTAGTAGACAGTGCGTAGGGGAGCTGAGGAAAAGAGTATTCTTGATCATTGGTAGCGTCTGAAATATTTCCTTTATGTCTAGCAACTCCTTTAATGTTCAAAGATTTCTTCTTGGGGGTTGGAGTTTTAATCTTATCCCTATTAAGGATTTTCTTGTGTTTTCTTTAACAAGCTATAACTTCAGGGTGTCTGGATTTTTCCTTGGGTTCTTGAAGGCCAGCTTTGAAGATAATTTTTTCATATGATCCATCAAGCTCATTAGTACTATTCGCCAGGACAATTTTTATTTGAGCATTTCTCTGTTTGATAGAGAACTTAGTAGAAATATCCTTATCAGAATAACCTCTCTTTCTAGCCTTAGCAATGATAGTCGAGTTGTGAAGCTGAGCTGGTTGTGGGGAAATATTGGTAGGAAGTATGATCATTTTGTTAGAGGATTCAACTTTATCTTCACAGGGAGGTTCTGGATGATCAAGAATCCTACATACCTTGTAGAATTGAAGACCATTAGAACAAAAGAAAATTCAAGACAATGGGTAATGGTTGGACACGTTCACACCATATTTTAAGGCTCTGGTGATATCGATATTTAACAAGACTTCAACATTTTTCTCATCACTAACTCTGCCATAAGGTTTTTAAGCTTCCTGGAAAATGCCAGTTGGTCTCAAAAAATTTATCATATCAGGGATTATGTAGCTTGGCGCCCTTTTGACCCGAACCCAAATCATAATAGAATAAAAATTTGATTCATCAATGAACTCCGGTCCAGAGGAAGGGACTTCAGTAAGAAATATGAGTTTCCTGAATATACCTCTTGTTCCCCATTTTCTAAGAACCCTGTAGTCTTCTATACATCCTAGCTTAATAGAGTAATAGTTTATATTATTGTTCCATAGCTCCACCTCTGCATCTCTTCTTATATCCCAGTTATTATTGATGAATCTTTAAATATTACGAGTATCATGGGATAATTTTGGTACATAACCTTCCGATGAAAGTCCATTTCCATTCAATCTCTCTTTCGGGAAGGATGTTTTCAGAATTAACAAAGAAATTTGAAGAAAAGTCTTCAGGGATATCGGGGGTAGAATTCATTTGGTTCACAAGATTTTCAATGGTTTCTTCAGGTTTTAAAGTGGAGGAAGAAGAAGCCATTAATAGGAAATGATCATAGAGCAGAGTTTTTCCTCCTGGTTTAAAGAGAAGAAAATGACACTTCCATTCTATAGAGTTTTGCCTTTAATTTGAATACAATGATATGATTGGTTGGTCAAAACACGGGTTTGTTTTGCTGAACAGAACAAAAAGAAAACAACAATAAGCTCGTATTATCTCATCTTGGAAAATGAGAAGAAACCAACTCTTGTACCATCTAGTGATGCTCGGGGTAGGCCTATCCCCAAGAATTCTAACGACATAATTGATCGGGACGTGAGACTTGTTGGGATGGCTATTGGAAAATATATGTGGATGTACCTACAAAAGTATAAGACAACAAAGAGGTAGAGACTAAACGAAAATAAGGTTAGGATATACCAGAATATAGGACCTGTGTTAGCCACACAAGTAACTGCTTTGATTATCTAATGGAATCTTCCTTAACTTCCCAATTGAGAGTCATCGTATAAGAAAAATAGTGAAATCTTTCGAATTAAAAAGAGACCCAGATAAAATAACCCTAATGGAGATAGAAGGATCCCCCCTTTTACGAAGAATAGGGCTAAAGGAGATTAAGCCTTTTGTGAATATATCAAGCCCACTTCTAGATGAAACTCCCCCATGAAAATTTAAAATTTCCACCATAACTAAATAGTTGTAAAGGATGAATAAATTGTTATTTGTAACAGTGCGAGACCCAAATGAACCAATAAAGTCCTTTTGTTTGTTTACCTGCATATAGGAAAAGATACACAACATCGATAAGATGGATTTAGCAGAAAAAGAAACGGCATGAGTGATTAGAAAACACAAAAAACAATTAATAGGAATGAGGGGGTAGAAATTGTATTGGGAACCGCTTGGTTTAATGCATTTTGAACCGTTGGAGAGATTAGAAAGATGTCTCTTCAAATTTCTTGGAAAGAAACAATTTGGGAAAAACCAAATCATTTCATCTTCTTTCCCTAACCCCAGCCCCAGCAACTCAAACCACCTTCTTATTGCATCAAACCACCATTTTATTATCAGAAGATCATAATGCCAAAAATATTGTATGGAGATAAAGGTTGTTTCCATGAGACTCGGGAGTTCTTGAAGAATGGGATCTCAACTGGCATCCTGTGGATATGAATCTCGATTCATTACCCTATGGTATTCAATATCCAAATGGATGCGAGGATATTGAATACACTCGATATTTTGAGTGGTACTAGGAGGCTCTTAGATACAATCGTCTTGTAAAACTTGAAGAGAGTTGTGGTGGGTATCCTCCGGAGTTTGGTCCACTCCAAGAGACCCTGAGAAGACTTGGATAGAAATCAAGGAGAATCCAACCAGGTAAACTTAAACCTTTATCTAATCGACTAAAAGCATAAGGATTTTTGCAGCTGATGGTGATTTTAATATTGCAGGTAGGGTTAGGGGTATTCTAGGACATGGGAGATCCCCCTTTGTTAACAATGTATATGAGGCTGGTGGCTGTTGCGTGTCGTAGGTGCACAAATTAATTCTATTATCTTATACTTTATTAATAAAAAATATATCACTAAATAGAGTTCTTTTCCACAAGGAGCGAGGTGTTCTAGTTATCAAATGTCACAAAAAAGGGGGTTTTGTTTTAGGTTTCAAACAAAGCGAATGAAAAAGCAATTAAAAATAAAGTTATAAGCAATGGAGAGAGATATGATCGAGGAATCTTTCCTCTTTACTAAACAATCATTGAGTTAGTATACTCATCTATTATTCATTCATCAAAGACTATCACCAACTGTAGAATAGCAGGTATGCTTAGCTATCCCCAAAGCTCATACTATCACCGGGTAACAGGTACGCATAGTCACCGGATTCTATCAAACTGAGCCGCCTTGAGGTACGCTTACAAGGTGTAACTCAATCGAATGCTTTAAGGTTTGTGAATTTAGGTTTGATCCTAGTAGTTAGACTCAGTACGCCCGATCCACTTTCTAGTGTTGTTCTTACACGCGATTGCTATACAGAATCCCTCTGTAAGGTCTCACGTTCTCTACTTAGGTAAGATGTTATGATACAATTACGGATACCCAACTCCTACTAGCTTTGAATTAATTAACAAATCAATTTAGTTGGCCACCTAAAAAATCTATCAATCACGCATGAACATTCATATTAGTAAAAACAAACGATAATCATGTGAAGAACTTCAAAATAGATTCATATACAATAACTCAAATTATGTCTAGAACTTAGAATTCATCCTAAATAAATTAGGTTTTTAGCTACTCATGGGTGTAGAAGCATCCATGTTATACATATGAGAAAATAGTTAAGAAATCATTACGATAATGGAACCGATTCAAAACCCTAGCTTTCTCCTCTTGTGTTGTTCTTTCCTCTAAGACTTGCAAAGTGATATAAAAGGTATCTTCTTAATGTCTTGGGAGTCTTCTTATAGACTACCTCCGTTTCAGGAAAAGAGTTACTATCACTTTTTCAAATTGGCCTATTTTTAGGCTAAAATGAAAAAGCGATAGTAATACTTTTCCAGAAACGGAGGGAGTAGTTTTCTTGATATATAGGGCTTAGAATCCTTATGGGCCTATGTTCTCCCCAAAATAGAGTCAAAAACGTATAAAAAACGTCCCAGAACAGTGTCAGGTTCGGCTACTAAAGTGTATTGATTACTGTCCGAAATTGAAAACCTTTATTTGCTCCAGATGATTGTCAGGTTCGGCTACTAATGGGATGTGGATTAGTGGCCGAACTTCTCTCTGTACACTCTTATTTTTCCTCGAAAACACACTTTAAAGTTCGGATATTATCCCTATTTGACTTATTGGACGAACCTTCTCCTGGACACTTTGTTGAAAACTCATTCTTAGGTTCGGCTACTACCATAGGATCAATTTCTAGCCGAACATATCTCTTTATGACTTGTAGAAAAACTTGATTTTTCAGCTCCAGGTTCGGCTACTATTTGAACCGAGTGATTATCAGCTGAACCTCTCTCTATAGACTCAAATTCTCCAAACTTGTTTTGCCCATAACTCCTTCTTCCGAAGTCAGAATGACGTTATTCTTTTTTGCGTTAGCTTCGTCTTTCAATTATCTTCAAGATAGAGGTAAAGAATTCTGGTTTTGAACAACTTCCGAGTGGCCTTCGTTTGCAGACTCCATTTCCTAGCACTTTTGTAGCAATTTCCTTGATTTTGGATGATTTACCTAATATAAGACATAATATAGAAAATACACATAATAACAAGTAATATGCAAGAATTATAGCAAATATTAATATGGATTTTACACTAAAACCATGTGAATTATGCACTTATCAATGACAGTAGTGGGAGTGGTAGTGCTGGTGTTGATGTTTTTCCTAACAATTTTGTTGCTCCACAAAGACTTGGTGGCCTTGATTTTCCTCGTGAAAAAATTCCAATTGCTGCAGGAGCTATAGTTGAAGATGGAAATCAATGGACCATCATCGCCACACATCCTCGGCTGGGAGATTATATGGTGACTGAAGGTATTATTGTGGTGGCTGATAAAGTTGTTGTTCCCAGAGCTGTGCATATGGGTTTTGAGTCTGTTCAATTCCCTTCAAACATTAGTCAGGTGATGAGAACACATGCAGTTCCTTTGAGAACTCAAGCCAAGTACGCTGCTAATGGTATGGGATTTCCTGTGTTGGATGAGTTTAGTCCCAAGAATGGGAGACTTGCAGCACTTGTAACCAAGTGATAGACACATTTTTGTGTCTGATTTGATCTCGTTTCTCTATTTTGTTAGTACTTATTTTGTACTTATTATGGTATTCAATGTATTTGTAGATGTTTTTGGAAAAATAAACATTTGGGTAAAACTGGCACAAAAAGTTATAAAGGAACCCAGAAAAATTACTAAAGGCGCCCATCATTTGGATAAGGGCACCCTATTACCTAAAGGCACCCACCATCTGGTTAAAGGCAAACATTCCCCTTCATTTTAAATCAAAATTTGGCGGGAATTTTCCTTTCTTTCGCTGAGAAGGTTGTTAACGAGATTTGGAGAATATCTTCTAGCTTTAAGACAAACTATCTTCTTACCATATTTGCAAGAGTTTGTATGTGATTGGGAAGCAACAAAAAACCAAAGGAATCTCGGTATATCCAAAATCATGAAGAATATATTCTTTTACGTGAAACATAGTATACTTTCCTAGGCAAGTACTACTTCAAATAACTCAAGCAAGAGGAAGGAAACAAAATCAACACGAGTTTGGAAACAAATAAGAAGCAGTTAAATCAAATATTCTCATATTTGTGTCTCGAGGAAAATAACAAGGAAAAGAAAATATACTCGGGATCTCTATAAAATATTTCTTCCATATTCAAGACAACTAAAGCATCAAACTTATTTGAGAGTTTTATTCTCTGGCCTTGACATGGAAAGAGCGTAAAAAGAAAGGAAAGAAAATCAGGATTCGAAGAATAAAAATTATTCCCAATATTTTCTTAATTGCTGAGAAGATTTCTTTGAAGATTTGGGGAGTTGTTGTTGTTTTAGTATAAATAGGCAGTCGAGATATCAACATAGGGGGATGGCTTTTCCAGAAAACGAAAGAATAAAAAAAAAATCTGAAAATCTGCTCGTGATGAAGAAGATGAAGAAACTATCGCCTAAAGGTTGAAGGAACTGTTGCTAAAAAGTTTAAGATTTGTAACGTTTATCTTTAGTTTACAACGTTAATCTTCAGTTTGTAACACTTGGTTTGTAACATCGAGTCTGTAACGTCCATAAACCGTTGCAAACTCGCTGCTTTTATTATTTTCTCTTCTTTTCACCTTTGTAAACACTTTTTGAGCTATGTACCTATGTTTTGAGAGTGTTTTGAGCATGATGAGCGAAACCTAATCCCTGGGACGAAGGAGGAAGCTATTTTGCCAATGATAAAGTGGTATTCTCTATTTATTTAATTTGTGCAATTTGATTTAAGATTATTTGCTTGGGTTAAAAATTGATTTAAGGATTTTTGTTAAGCACTTGTGATTTCTTTTGATGGAACATGCTTAGCCTAGGGTTTTGATGTCCCATGATTTCGATATACAATTGATATTTTTAAATTCTAATTTTGCAATATTTTAGAATCAAATTGAATATGTGAATTGCATAGTTACAATAATTGAATTAAAATCAATTTAATAAAATTGGTAAATATTGGAATCTTAGCCTCAACACTCTCTATATCTTGAAATCAAGTGCAACTGAGTCTTGCTATTTCTAGTTTAGTTTTAGTTCTTAAGTTTAAAATCAAAATCTTCACAATTTCTGAAACAAACTCATTCTTACAACCATCTACAAATCACATCAATTTTTGGCGCCGACGCGGACTTGTTTTTATATTTGTTTTTAGGTTTAGTTTTTTGCTTAGTTAGTTTAATTAGATTTTTATTTGTTATATTTTACGTTTCTTTGGTATTTTCTTGTATTACAGGTTTTTGATCAAAAAGAAATTGAAGCCAAAGATTATATTGATTGATTAAAGACTTGGAGTCAAAGATAAATCTAAAAGAACGGAAAAAGAAGACAAGAGTTGTTTTTTTTTTAAGTTTATTTTTTTTTACGGTTTTATTTATTTTACTTTTTAGAAAATTGTATTAGGAAATTCTTATTATTTTTGTAATTATTTTAAGTATTTTTTCTATTTTTTTTTAGTTTTGGACTTTGGACTTTTGGACTATATTATTTTTAAACCTACGGAAGGGTAATTAAATATAAACTGCACAAGGAAGGACGACAATTACAATATTGCCTCTTCCCTTCGGGTTCGTACACTGACATAGGAGTCGGTGGCCTGGGTTGACTTCAACGGTTCATCGCCCGTCTGGTACGGGAGGTAAGACTCTAACCACCTACGAATCCCTTGTCAGTGGGTTTTCTGTATTCCTTCATAATGCATATATGTTGATGACTTGAATACGATATTTACTTTTCTAGTAAATGGAAGAAACTGGCCATATAAGATAAGGGTTCAGATTCATCACCATATCCTTTCTGCCTGACTTAGGAATACGTTACCTACGCGAACCTAAGCCTAAAATTTTGACTAGAAAGATACCGATCGGGTAACGAGCTTATAAGAAAGTCATTCAAAAGAACTGTATTGGTTACTCTGTTAGCCTAACTCAAAGTTCAGGAAGATTATTTTAAGTAGTACGAGCGACCTTGTAACCCAAGGAAACGTTTCCAAAGAGGCAGGGTTATCAAAGCTCATTAGAGATTATCCTGTTTCTATTCGATTTAATCTAATTTGAATCGTTCGAAGAGATTTGCTAAAACAGTAACTAGTTGCCTTTTGGAAGAATAAAAGCTGGTCTAGAAACAATCTAAGTGGAGTCATCATGCTTTTTGTTTGCTAGATTCAATAGTTTTGCTTGATCAATTCATCCTTGCTTGTGCTTGTTTAAAATTCCCTTCCAGTTAGGATGTCGAACTAGTATTACAATAGCCAATTCAATGAATATTCGACTGAATTTTAAAATGGACATTATTCTTATGACCATAAGGTGGATAGTGGATGGGACCATCATCAATATTTTGAAGGTTATGGCTCATAACATATTGGTCCCAATTACTATTCGTATACACACCAGTCATATGAACATGAAAATGAGGAAAATTCGAGTTCTTTGTCTTTAAAAGATGCCCTCAAGCAGTTAACTGAGAATACAAAATGGTTTGTCTTAAGTGTGAAGGGAACAAATAGTAGTCCAACTATTTCTCTAGAAGAATCCCTCAAGCAGTTAACTGAGAATACAGATAGGTTTGTCTTAAGTGTGAAGGGAACAAATAGTAGTCCAACTATTTCTCTAGAAGAATCCCTCAAGCAGTTAACTGATAATAAAAATAGGTATGAATTAAATATGAAGGAGAGTGTTTCAACGATGACTATTGCTCAAAATGTTCTTAATTGCCAATACAAAGTTTCTGATATTACCCTTGAAAATGGCGATAGTTATTCACATAATCAAGATGACGAGGTTAGAATTGGTAACACTACTTGTTTAGATGAGTTTCAACCATCTTCATATTATTATGATGATGAGGATAGTGTTGTTGAAGAATCTGAAATATGTAGGTATAGTGATCAGAAATTTGTTACTCCAATTGCGCTTCATGATGATAGTGTTATTTCTAATTCAAATCCAAATAATTTTAATGATTATTCACCTATTCATAAGGAAGAGGATTTGACTAGAGATACCACTGTTTTAGACGATGTAGTATTTCCTTGTTACGAAGCCGATGGTGGTTTGGAGGAACGGGTTTATCCTGAGAATACTGTTTTAGAGTCTAGTGATTTAGAAACAATATTCTTAGATAATGAAGATAAACTCGTAGATATTTTAAATATGAGTGAGGATGCACCTCCTGATTATAACTTAGAAGAAACAAATGACCATTTTCAGGAATTTGACGATCTAGAAATTAGGGAAATTGTGACTAGTCTATTTAGAGACACTGAAAACTCTAAGTTTGGGGTTGATTATCATTCTCCCTGTGCTTTACCTTTGACTCTTAGAAAGATCCCTCACGTTGGACTTCACATATTCCCTTTACCATTTTACAAGATTATCTTCATACACGTTTTCCCAAACATAATGATGTCCAAAAAGAAGTTCGGTTGTTAGAGACCCATCCTCTGGTTGATGTGGTCTACCCAGGCGAGAATACCATAATTGAATATTTTTTCCCACCTAATTTTTTTCTACCAACTGCGGGAATGTTTGAATTTCAAATGTATCATTTATTAAGTTTTGAGACTAAACCTAATTACTTTAGGAGATTAGAATCGACACGTTTGCTTAAGAATGACCAACATTTTCATAGTAGTCAACTGTGTGAGTCCAATCCGATTAACTTTGAGGATCCACAATTATTCAGGTTATTATTATGTGCTTCTAAGTTCTTGGTTGAGTTTTTCCAGACTCTACAACCTGATCCTTTTGATCCTGCTTATGAGGAAATCCAGCCCATGAAAATATTTTATCTAGACCCTTTTATAGAGCCTGAAACTGAACCACAACTAGATGTAGTTGTCTTAAACAGAAAAATAGATAAGGGTATGCTCGGTTTGTTCATTTTTTTGGCCTGTTGCAGTTTCCTTTTATTTATGATAGCACTATTTTGATTCATATGACCCACAGTTGCTCCGACTGTTGCTATATGATTTTATGAGGTGACTAATTCTTTCTTAGTCTGGCTTAAGACTTTCAACTTATAACTTCTTGGGAGGTAACCCATGCTCATGCAACACTGTAATATCTTTCTTTAACTCTTTCCCTTCGATTGGTAACAGTTTCTCCGTGTTCATGCTTTTAATCATTTACCTTTAGAACATTGAGGACAACGTTAGATTTAAGTTTGGGGGTAAGGGAGAAACTTTTAAGTTGAAAAATAAAACTCCAAACTTTAGAAACTTGTGAATAATTCAGGATGACACTAACCATTTTAGGTAGATGGAAACATAATTCTTATTTATAGGAATTAGTATGCCCAGCTAAATGGTCTATTCATAGAAGGATGCACTCAGGTGTTAGAAATAACATGATAATAATTGAATAAGCATATCTCGGAGTCTATCTCGACCATATCACCTTCTTGTTTTTATTTTTTATAATTTTTTGTGTTTCTCTAAGTGATTTGGTTGGGCACCAATATCGAATTGTTATCACCGCCAGGATGAACTAGAGTGTTTGAGATCAAGCCCCATTATTGTATTATTTAGACCATATGTGTGTGTTCTCCCTGTCTCCGTCGCCTAGGAAAGCGTGGAACGCATGATCCATGAGAACTATCATATAAGATGCTGATAAGGAGCATGTATTTGGATTTAAATTGATCCAATCATGTTGTCAGTATATTTAATAATATAAAGATAATTGTTTTATTTTCAATAAATCGACCGCTGAGGCCCTTGTATATACCAGCCGAGTTGATATTAGTATAAGGATTAAGACCAGTGGGAGCGTATCTCAATCCATTAGGATTCATCCTGGCAGTGACCTTCAGACAGATATGGGAAACACCATTCACCTTAGTCAACATGTGCACCATTCATTACTTCTATATGCATCTTCTAATCTATCCATGTGTTTGAATTTGATTGATCCCGAGCAATGTGAATGTTGAACATTTCCATTCTGTTTTGGAACGTTTGATGATTACTTGAGTAGAGTTTTGCATTCTTATATGAATTTTAGTATGCTGAGTGCAAACTTGTGTACATCAATTGGACTCATATAGGGTAATGATTCTTATAGGCGTAGAATTTAGTATGCCAACTAAATAGCTTGTTTAGTGTCTACCCTCAATCGTTCACAAGTAGCTAGAGTTTGGAGTAAAGGTTTTATGGGTATACCTTTTTGTAAACCCTCACGAGACAACACTCGTCCACTATAGTCACCTAGGGATTTAAAGGCTTGTTGCACACACTAAGTGCAATGGCGATGCCTACGAAAGTGAGTTAGGATTTTTATTTTCTAGATTAGATTTGCTCGAGGACTAGCAAATAATAAATTTGGGGGTATTTGATAGACACATTTTTGTGTCTGATTTGATCCCATTTCTCTATTTTGTTAGTACTCATTTTGTACTTATTATGGTATTTTATGTATTTGTAGATGTTTTTAGAGAAATAAATATTTGGGAAAAATTGGCTCAAAAAGTTATAAAGGCACCCAGAAAATTACTAAAGGTACCCATCATTCGGATAAGGGCACCCCAATTGTTAAGGGCACCCACCAGCTGGTTAAAGGCACCCCTTCCCCTTCATTTCAAATCAAAATTTGGCGGGAATTTTTCCCTTCTCTCGCTGAGAAGGTTGTTAACGAGATTTGGAGAATATCTTCGAGTTTTAAGACAAACTATCTTCTTACCATATTTGCAAGAGTTTGTATGTGATTGGGAAGCAACAAAAAACCAAAGGAATCTCGGGATATCCAAAATCAGGAAGAATATATTCTTTTACGTGAAACAAAGTATACGTTCCTAGGCAAGTACTACTCGAAATAACTCAAGCAAGAAGAAGGAAACAAAATCAACACGAGTTTGGAAACAAATATGAAGAAATCAAATCAAATATTCTCATATTTGTGTCTCGAGGAAAATAACTGGGAGAAGAAAATATACTCGGGATCTCTATACAATATTTCTTCCATATTCAGGACAACTAAAGCATCAAACTTATTCGAGAGTTTTATTCTCTGGCCTTGACATGGAAAGAGCGTAAAAAGAAAGGAAAGAAAATCAGGATTCGAAGAATAAAAATTATTCCTGAGATTTTCTTTATTTCCGAGAAGATTTCATTGAAGATTTGGGGAGTTGTTGTTGTTCTAGTATAAAAAGGGAGTCGAGATATCAACACAGGGGGTTGGCTCTGCCAGAAAACGAAGGAATAAAAAAAAATCAGAAAATCTGCTCATGATGAAGAAGATGAAGAAACTGTCGCCTAAAGGTTCAAGGAACTGTTGCTAAAAAGTTTAAGATTTGCAACGTTTATCTTCAGTTTGCAACGGTTATCTTTAGTCTGTAATACTTGGTTTGTAACAACGAGTATGTAACGTCCATAAACCGTTGCGAACTCGCTGCTTTTATTATTTTCTATTCTTTTCACCTTTGTAAACACTTTTTGAGCTATGTACCTATCTTTTGAGAGTGTTTTGAGCATAATGAGCTAAACCTAATCCCTGGGCGACGGAGGGAGCTATTTTGCCAATGAAAAAGTGGTATTTTCTGTTTATTTATTTGTGCAATTCTATTTAAGATTATTTGCTTGGGTTAAAAATTGATTTAAGGATTTTTGTTAAGCACTTGTGATTTCTTTTGATGGAACATGCTTAGCCTAGGGTTTTGATGTCCCATGATTTCGATATACAATTGATATTTTTAAATTCTAATTTTGCAATATTTTAGAATCAAATTGAATATGTGAATTGCATAGTTACAATAATTGAATTAAAATCAATTTAATAAAATTGGTAAATATTGGAATCTTAGCCTCAACACTCTCTATATCTTGAAATCAAGTTCAACTGAGTCTTGTTATTTCTAGTTTAGTTTTAGTTCTTAAGTGTAAAATCAAAATCTTCACAAGTTCTGAAACAAACCCTTTCTTACCACCATCTACGAATCACATCATCAGGGAAGCAAGAGATAATGGAAACAATGAACCCGGAGTTGAGGCCAATGCATTCAATGTATCAGGGGTACCAGAAGTTGCACAAGATGCACTTGAACCACAGACAACAAATGCTTCTGATAGTGCTTCTGCCGCTGCCAGACCAATAATGGAGCAACGAGTGCAATCCATTATTGGACGAACACACTATCTTCACCCAGTACAGTAGAAGCAACTCCTCAGGCCTCGCAGACGGCAACAGACTCCTAGGAACCCAAAGCGGCAGTAGGATCAACCACACGCTAAAACTCAAGTGAACCCCATCACTCCTTACTGTCTTCGACAGAACATTGATAGATTTAGAACAAAAACACTTTTTCTTGAAACTTTTTTGGTAGATAAACTTGAAAGACAACAAATTTTCAAGGCATTTCTTTTGGATGAACATAATCCTGGAATGTAATATGTCTGATATTATTCTGGTTTAATATCTTTTGAATTGTTTTGGGAATAGGATGGTTGTAAAGAAAAAGTATGGCTTTAAACTTGGTGATGGTATGAAAAAGTTGTTGATTGTGTATCAAATTTTTATGATTAAGATATTTCTGGGGATTAAGAGAAGATATGGGATTAATAGGGATTGGTTCAGGGTAACAGGGGAGGGGAGAAATTATAAGATTAGTAGTAAAATTAAGATTCCACCTAGTCCAAATATTAGATTGAGGACTTAGTTTAATTAAAGGTGGGGATTTTGGTATTAGGTTTGGATTATGATGATGGTTTATGTTTGGGTTAGAAAATATCTTAGAGGGAGAAGAGGCAAGGTTGAGGGCTATGAAATTGATTGAATTTTTATGGTTATAGAATCTAGACTAATTAATACGAGGGTTGTATTTAAATTGTATAACATGATGATGGTTTATAGGGTTTAAGTAACTGATGCTATTTTGATGAATTCTAGTTTGCTGGTGAATAAAACTCTTTTGATTTTGAGAGAGAAAATACTTCTGATTTTTGTTGTTTGTGATGTAATTCTTGTGACTGGTGTTGATACTGTGATTGTTAGATAATTTCTGAACTTCCTTAGTGATTTGATGCATCATAAAAAATCAATTGATGAGAAACATGAGAAACCAGAGAGAAATCCGTCTTAGAGACGACAAGAAATAACCGTTAGATCAGAAGAAGACAGAAAAAATGACTAGTTTTCAGGCATAGAGGCCTAAAAATTAGAGAGAGAGAAATCCCTAAGCGTTTTGCGATAACATCTCGTAAAGCCAATATATATGACTAAAAAAAAACTGATATTCACAATGCCACAGTCAAACAAGATGAAAACTTGGTATTCGTAAAAACTTTGTATGAAAATATATGAAAAACAAGATGATTAATTGTAGAAACTCAGTGATCAGAGCGTGCTGATAACGTGTAATGAAATTAGAAAATAGAGAAGAAGAGACACAAAGTAGAGGGAAGAAGGAGAGAATTTTTTTATTATATGTGTAGAAATATAAAGATTTATGTCTCTATTTATAGGGATAAGAGACCTGGTACCCAAGAATATAGAAACCCTAATTTAGACTCAAAGGGCATCTTAGTTAATAAACTTAGGTTTATAACATTTTTTTCTTTTCTATTTCAAACGGATTTTTGTGAGAAAAAAAGTTAACCTCAAACAACAAGAATTCTTAATTAATATCTTCAATCAGATGAGTTTATTTAACAACCAAAATCTAAAGCCCACAAATTAAAACAATTTAGCATTAGAATTTTGGTCTTTAAAATCTTAAATTTTTATATCAATTTACCTTTAGAGGTCTTGTGAAGGCAATTCAATTTTTTTAGTTAGTCCTGTGATGTCTTGATTAGGTTTGAAGATGACTTGGTTAAGTAATTTATTGAAAATATTTTTACATTTTTTATTAGGGTTTGTTTATTTTTGTTGGAGGAAGAAGAAATAAAGAAAAAAAGTAAAAAAAATTAAGAATTTTTTATTAAAATGATAAATAAATTTTGAAATAGTTGGAATTAGTTTAATCAACTCAGTTAAATGCTTGAATTTGGATTTCTCGACTGACTCCACTACCTTTTCTGCCAGAAAAGTCATTTGGTCTACCAATCAAGAAATATTTAACAACCTCCAACAAAAATAAGACAAACATAAAAAATTACTTTGTTTAAAGCAAAACAATAACTTGCTGTGATCGTTGAATGAGAAAACTGGATTGAATTAAACGACTATAAATTAGAATTCCTCCAACGTACTCCCTAATATATGTTGAAATTTATAGATTCAATCTTCGGTGAAAAAATAGTTTCAATTATCAACATTATCAATTCAAGATCATTTGAAAATTTAATTTCTCACCAAAATCTCAGTTCCAACTAATTCACTATGAATTAAAATAAAATCACAAGACAAACAATTTAAAATTCCTAAAGTGAAATGCACAAACCAGTAAGCATATCAGTACTAAGTACTAACAGATCTTTATTTTGCAATAAGCATAACAAAGATATCAATATCTCTCCTGTGTATGTTAAAATTGTAGTGATCACAATCCTGCAATCCAACCAATGTTATTCAACATTTATTTTGGAAACCCCAAACTCAGTAAGAAAACATTCATGAAAACAGGAAACCATGACTCGATATCTGTTTTTGAATGATAGAGAATGATTTAAATAAAACCTTGATCGTTGTAATCCAAGATTCAAATGCAATAGTAAGAAAGTAAAATTCTCTCAATAAACTGGGGATCGCAACAACATGTGCTTCAACGTTAACTCCCATGTCGTAGCAGGAAGAGACAGAAAGGTAGATCATTTGGTTAGATACGTGAGGCTAGATTAAAAATTTAAATTACAGAATCCCCAACATATTCAATGTCAGTAAGCAATCCAACTACCCAATAAAAATTCCGCAAAAATGTGGAAGCACTGCACTTGCACCACGGGTGGTGCGGGCGAATGGGCGCAACTAGGCGCGCACATGCACTTCGCACCCTCATAACGAGAAGCACTTAGAACCTTTGATTTCATATAATGAGAATTCAAATGACGGCTAGGATTATATATGATATGATCAGTTAATCTAATGGTTTAGATCAAATCTAACAGTTAGATCTAATGATACTAATTAATCCATATCAAAGATGTGTAACGGTTTATAACAGTTGCAACCTGTAACCATCACCAAATGTGATGTTTCAACAACTATATAAAATCTTCTTATTGTTGAGTTTTATACATAAAAAATTTGGTATTTTCCATTGAGATTTTGAGAATCTGTAAAAGAGAGTTTGTGCTATATTAATCTGTGTTTGTTTTTAGCGTTCATCGAAGTGTTGTTGAAGAACACCAAAGGTATAGTTGAATGCTGGAGAAGTATGCCATAACCTCTATCAGTATCTAGGAAAGGACATTAAATGTCTTTAAGTAAAGAGATTACTCGCCATAATACATACTATTTGTTTTGTTTAATTGTTTGTTCAATTACTTTTCTTTTTCTTTAATTTTTTTAAAGAACATTTTTACAAGTTTATAAAGAATTATTGTTTACTAATAATGATTTAGTGATTTGATAAAGTGATAATACAATTTACATCATATTTGATAAATCGGTAACAAGAAAAATGAGATAATAATGAAATAAACAAATTAAGATGTTGGGTGTGTTTTTAACTTTAAATCACGGACATCACTTGTAAAAATTATTATAAGAGTAACCATAACCATAGATTTATCTCCTATGTAGATAAATCCTAGATAAAGAATGGGCGGGATTTATTAATTGGAGGCAGCAAACATATATACTAGGGCTTTTTAGGTTCCAAAGTCAACATACATGTTAAATATATAAAACCTAACGAGAAACTTGAGAGTAGATATGTAATACCAAGAAGAGGGTAAAAAAAGAAGGAGCCAAAGATAGAAAACACTCCTTTAAGATGTCTTCCCTAAGAAATCAAATCCAACATTTTTTCTAGGTTACCAACTGAGTAAGTGTTAGATTGTAAGATAGTGTGCGGGTCTTGGAGAGATTTCCTACAATTTCATGTTGATACTTACTTTGCTTATCAACATTTGTTGGAACAACATGGTCCAGGATATATCAGTTATGATCTGAAATTATCACTAACCAAAGTAGTTTATCTCGTGTCTCGGGATGTCTCGGTCAAGTCCGAAACACTGATATCTCGACGAGATATTCTGCTAAATCTCGGAATATCTATTTTGGAAAAATCTAATAAATATACTAATTCCCGTGGTTTATCCTTAAACTAGACATGTAAGTGTAGTTGAAAAAATAATTTCCATACTTTTCTTCTGTCCACCTGATCAAAACTGGTAGAATTCTTTATTTCTCTCCATTCTCAACCATCATCACCGTATATCTTTTTAGTTTCTATGCAGTAACTCTCAATTTGTTTTCTTCTTTTTATTTATTGATTCAAAAGAAATATTTATCATATTCTCCACAATAAATTCACATATAAAAATAAACAAAAAAGTTTAGAATAATTTAAACGTATATCTCTTGAAAGGTTCTCTTCTTCCATCAATTGATTAATAACTTTTAAATATTGTATTTAAATGAAATCTAGGTATACATTAGTTTGATTTTATCAATTTGATTTACTTAATTTTTTAATTTAAATGGTATGATGAAAACATGATTAATGTAGTATTATAAAAGGTTTAAGTGATAATTGTCTTGAATTTATACGTCGGTGATTCAAGAATTTGTTTTTTCGAGAAACTCGATCGGCTAAGCGATTTTGTGGGGAGAATTTTATCTCGGCTAGATTGTAATTACCCGACCCTCCATCGATACTGTTCCCACTTAGCCACTGCGGTCATCTGCCAGTGTGGAGTTTTCAACAGAGATCATTGCGGTCATCCAACAACAGTTTCCTGGGAGGTCATCCATCCATGGATTAATTCCGTCTGAACACGTTTAATTGCAGAGCTTTTTTGCCAATTCTGAAGAAAAATATGCTGAAAAAGCCTCGGTGTTAGGAAAGGACAAACCATTACTTATATTCCAGTCGGCTAACCCTACCTGCCGAATCGGGTATTACAATACCACCACCTTAAATTGAATCCTTCCTCGGCTCTGGAATATATTCAAGCTCAGATCTCCGACGTTCCGTGCCACTCATGAGACCAATACCTGACCTAACACATCCATCGTACACTCTCACCCTCGACAGATGACTCGTCGTCGGCTCTGATACAATTTGTAATGACCCGACCCTCTACCGATACTTCCCCTACTTAGCCACTGCGGTCATCCGACAATGTTGGATTTTCAACGGGCACCGCTACGATCATTCAACAGTAGCTTCCCGGGAGGTCACTTATCTCTAGATTACTCCCGCCTGAGAACGCTTATCTGTAGAGCTTTTTTTCCAACTCTTGAGCCAACTGTGATGAAAAGGCCTCGGTATTAGAAAAGGACAAACCATTTCTTATACTCCACTCGGCGAACCCTACCTGTCAAATCGGGGTATTACAATAAAACATTTGTAATGACCTGAACCTCCACCGATATTGTCCCCACTTGGCCACTGCAGTCATCCGACACTGTAGGGTTTTCAACGGGCACCGCTGCCGTCATCCGGCAACAGCTTCCGGGAGGTGACCAATCCTTGGATTGCTCCCGCCGAGCATGCTTAACTGCAGAGTTTTTTTTGCCAACTCTGGAGCCAACTGTGATGAAAAGGCCTTGGTGTTAGGAAATGATAAATTATTACCTATATTCCAATCGACTAACCCTACCTGCCGAATCGGCGTATTACAATACCACCACCTTAAATTGGATCCTTCCTCGGCTCCGGAATATACAATCACAAATCTCTGACTTTCCCTGCCACTCATAAAACCATTACCTGGAACACCCCGTCCAATGTACTCTCTCATCCTTGGAAGGTGAGCCGTCGTCGGCTCTAGTATCATTTGTAATGACCCGACCCTCCATCGATATTGTCCCCACTTTTCCATTGTGGTCATCCGACAGTGTGGGGTTTTCAACGGACACCGCTGCGGTCATCTGGCAGTTGCTTCCCGGAAGGTCACCCATCCCTGGATTGCTCCCGCCCGAGCATGCTTAACTGCAAAGATTTTTTGCCAAATCTGGAGCCAACTGTGCTGAAAAGGCCTCGGTGTTAGGAAAAGAAAAATCATTACGTATATTCCATTCGGCAAACCCTACCTGCTAAATCGGGGTATTACAAAGATATATGGTATTGTTTCATTCACTGTCCGAAAACGAGAAATTACCGAAAATTTCGTACACTGGCACTAACGTTTTGTCAATTATTACATAACAACAAATTAGGAAAAAAGGCAAGCCTCATATACTAATAATAAACCGATTTCGGATCAGAACGGTTACAACTGTTGCAGGATACAAGACTGACTCAGGAGTTTATAACAAACTTGGAAAAATCAACCAGATAACACACACTTTCAGAACAGGGACTAACATCATAGATACACAACATGATTTGAAGGAAAATCTAACCATTTCCTGCCGATTTTCAAGTAACAGGACAAGTTTAAGTGGATTGGTTTGAATTAGGATCACTTCAAAACCATTTAACAAATCTACATGCAGTAGAGTTGCAAGGATCCAAATATCCATCCATTTCTCAAGGGTTTTTTCATCATTACCGTAACACATATGGCAATGGTATAATAGGATCCATAGATACCACCAATAGTCATAGTTTTCATCAGAGATATTGTAATATAAGTAATAAAGGTAACCAAAATAGGTTTTCTTGTAGAAGAATCGGCCTGAATTTTCATCGAAATTCGTCTGTTATATCCATTGGTTGCTAGTGTATTTGGAGTTGATGTTTCTGCTAGAATATTCTGAGATGTTCTTGCTGCTGGTGTTGGAGAACTCATGTTGTTGTTGTTGTTGTTTAATTTCATAAAAAACCACAAACATAATATCCCTAAATCAAACCTAAAAGAAAACAAAAAAACCCAGTAAGTAGCATTGATTAAAGGAAAAAAACAAATCAGTGAAGGTTTGATCTAGAAAGCACATTGATACAAAACCTAACTAAGATTTAAGTGCCAAAAAACAATAAAAGGAGAAAGGATATGAGCATGGATTAGGTTGAAAAAAGATGAGCTGCTCAGATCCACTTCAAAGGAGCAGATCTGAGCAGGAAAAGTTTCAGTCATCTTGGGTTACTCTGATAGCTAGTTTTGAGGAGATAAAAGTTTTTATTATACTTAGCTTCCAAAAAACCCATAGACAAACATAATAAGTGCACGGTTCCAGAACAAAAAATTATAGAAAGGGAAGACACTAACTATCAAATTTGCATCATAGTATTGTGTCTTAAATGTGTAGGCCGGTCTTATTTCCAAAATAAAATCAGATATCAATCTTATCCATTCTTTATCTAGACAAAGTTAGCATGTTTTATTTTATATTATTAATTATAGTCTGCGGGCTATAACCCCATTTGTACAAACCTCGTACCCCCAAAACCCAGCTCAAACAAAATGAAACAACCCCATTTGAATAAATCTATCTAAACTACCCACTGACTCATGCAACCTAAACAACCGACCAAATTACTCCCACCTATTAATTCAACCCAGACCCTATTAATAAAGTTATAACATTCTTCTTCTTCTGTAACAAGCACCACCACCTACTACTATCACCACCATCGCATCACCACCACCACCATCGCTAACCAGCAACATCACCCCCAACCACCACCACCCAACAGCGCCGCCGCCACCACCATCGCAACCACCAATACGAACACTACCCTAACACCAAACCACCACCACCAACTACCAACACCATCATCACCACTACCAACAACCAACATCGGTGCCACTGTCATTACCATAGCCAGCCAACACCACTACCTCTATCTACCACTGCCAACACTAGTTACATCGTCAATGCCAGGACCACTTCACTACCACCAACCATCATCATCACAACCACCAACCAGCACCAGCACCAACAACACCAGCACTATCCCACCACCACCAACCAGCAAACACCACCACCGACCATCACTACCATCAACACCATCACCGCAACAAAAAAGCAACACCACCATCAAATAACTTACCATATCACTAAAACATCAGTTTCAACGATAAAAATTAGGAAAAAATATGTTGAAACCAAATTTTGGTTCAACATAAAAATATCATTTCACCAACACAACTTCACGAAGAAACCAAATGCACAAAACTAAATAAACTAGGAAAAAATTAGTTGAAACCAAATTTGGTTTCAAAATAAACTTATTGTTTCATCGCTAAAACTTTGGTTTCCTGATAAAAAATAGACAAAATAAGATAGTTTCAACAAATCTGATGAAGCTAAATTTGGTTTCAACAAAACTTACTGTTTCACCAACAAAAATATTGGTTTTAATGTTGTTTATTTTTTATAAAATTTGATGAAACTAAATTTTTCTGCCATTTCACCAATACAAATGTTAATTTCGGCAATGATGATGTATCATCATTTTCTGATGATGATTTTTGACGATGATGATCTGGAGATATTGGTGGTGTTTGTAGAGGATAAAAGGAGGAGTAGGAGGTGTTGTTGGTTGCGGGTCTAGACATGTAGTAGTGGGGGAGAAAAGATAAGGAGAAGGAGGCGATGGAGAGGGAGAGGTGTTGTTGATGTAAAATAAGGACATAGAAAGAGAAGGAGGTGATGGTGGTGTTGGTGGAGAAGACGGATGTGCTGTTAGTGGAAGATATGGAAATGACCGCTGGTTTAGTGGTGACGGGGGTACTGGTGATGCCAAATCGGATCATAAAAGTAAAAGAAAATAGAAGGAGGTGTTGGTAGAGGAGACGGAGGTGTTGTTGTTGTCAGATCTGTCTCTTCTCACTGGTTTGATAATGGCGAAGCTACTGTTGCTGGTAGAGGTGGTGGGGGTGGGAAGGAGGAGAATGAGAAGTCGATGGAAGAAGAAGATGAAGAAATAAAAAAAGAAAATAATGAATAAATATTTGTATAAGAAGGGTGATTATGGTATTATTAAAAAATAGAAATAATATAATCTAACCATTTTAAAAATTTGGGGGTTTTTGTATTAATTTTGTTCAATATGGAGTTTTTATGGATCCCAACTTATGAGTGAGTTTTTTGTCTACTAAGCTTGGTCACCTTAGTGTTTTACTACTTGTTATGTATTGATTATAAATTATAATTATAATATAACATAATATCATATCAAATATGGGATAATTTAGAAGCGCGCTCACGTTGAACGGTGAGAAAACCCACCTCACCATTCAACATTGAACATTACCCACCCTTAATATTTCTTAAAACCAGAATTTGTAAAAGGAGAGCGACTCCTATCTTTTCTTATAAACATTCTACTTTTTCTCACAAAACTTCCTATCTTTCCACATATTTTATACGCCAAAAAAAAGAGGAAAAAATGGGGAAAAAAAACCCAAAACAATCTACAACAAAACTAAATCTAAAACCAACTTTACCAATCACTAATAGTGAAAGATTGTGCAATTGTTAAGAAAAAAAAAAAGATATGCTTGCTAGGGGTATCAGGCTTCCTCTTTTATTAAACAAGCAATTCTATGTGCAGTTGAGATCTCCCAGGCTTCAAATAAACAATGGTATGCTTAAAGTACAAAGAACAATACTGGAAGTCTGGAAGAGAAAAAAAAATGGCAATCAAGAGAAAGAAGATAGAGAAGAATGGTAATCAAGAAAAGAATATATATAGGTCTGTTGCTGTGAAGATTGGGAAGAAACAATTCAGGAAGAAGATATGTTGCTGCTTCTATAGATTTTAGAGCTGTTGTTATATTCATTTTCTCGAGAGATGGGTTCACTTTGATATCATGGTTGGTTTTCATCTGATTTCTAAAGAAGCTGAGAAGAATTAACTGGTGGGTAAGAATGTGAACCGAGAAGGAATGAATGAATGAGTTTAGTGTTGTGATGCTACCGTGAAGGTTCGCTGGTTGTTTCCATGGAGTTTTATTAGTCTGAAATTGGTGATTTGACGCTAATGATTGAATGTTTGTGCATGAATTTATGTTGAGTGGGTATGAGATGAAATTTGCAGGGAGGTTATAGACACATTTTTATGTCCAAATTGTGCTCGATTATCTATTTTGATAGTGTTTGACTTTGTACTGTTTATGGGTTTTTATGTCTTTGTAAGTATTTTTGAGAAATAAATATTTATGAAAAAATCGGCTCAAAAAGTGATAAAGGCACCCTGGAAAATAACTAAAGGCACCCACAAAAAGTGATAAAGGCACACACCAGTTGGATTGGGGGACCCCTCTTTCAAATTCAAAAACCAAAAATGGCGGGAAACTTGTTTTACGTGAGAATTCTCCTGGATTAGTTGGGAACTGAATTTAAAGGGATTTAAAGTGTGTTTTTGATATCTCAAACTGAAGAGACAATCAAGATAAGTTAAAACACGTCATTCATGAGTATTGCATGCCGGAAAAAATGGTGGAAAATTCAAGTTACGGTCGGAAAAGGAAGCACACCTTGTTTGTGATTAAACACGTAATTGGAGTTTGATTTAGACTCTTCTTTGAGTCCTTATCGGTTAAGACAGGTCCCTTGGGTTCACTAATCCTATAAATAGCAAAGAAAAAAGAGGCCAGAGATCACCGAAAAAATTCAGGAAGAAAAGAAAAATCTGCTGGTGAAGAACAGGGGAAGAACAAAAGGCTCCAGGGAACTTTCATTTTTTCTGTTGCATATTCTTTCAAACTTCTGTATCTGACAGAGTGCGTTCTTTATTTCTGTTCTCTTCAGCCACACAGAGAACACCTTCTGTAACCTTTATAAGCGTATCAAATTTTATGTGTTACTTTTATTTCTTCATTGTAAGCACTTTTTGAGCTATGAAAAACTATTTTGAGAGTGTTTCCAGCACGATGAGCTAATCACCATCACTGGGGCGACGGAGGAAGCTATTTTTTCAATAATAAAGTGGTAATTCTTATTTTATTTATTTTTTTGTAATTCTTTTACTATTATTTGCTTTGAATTAAAATTGAAAAAAAATGGTTTTTATCAATTAGTTGTGTTTTCTTTTGATGAGTCATGCTGAGCTTAGAGCTTTTGATGTCTCATGCTTTTGATTTATAACTATTATTTTGAAAATCAAACTTTGGCAATATTTTGGATAAACTGAATATACGAGTTGCAAGGTTTTTATCAGTTGAAAAATTGGCGAAGGTGGAATCCTTAGTCTCAGTCCTTCCCATAATTTGAAATCAATTTTACTTTAATCAGTTTTATTTTTAGTTATTAAAAATTAGGTTTAAAAATAGAATCTTTACAAGTCTGAGTATCGAACCTCTTTACCACTATTTAAAAATTACATCAATTTTTGGCGCCGCTTCCGGGGACTTGTATTTAGGTTTAGAGTTTTAGATTTATTTTTAGGTTTTTATTTTTGTTTTTAGTATTATTTTTGCTTTGTTCTATTTTACGTTTCTTTGGGTATTTATCTTTTTGATACAGGTTTTGGATTTGGATTGAAAGGAAATAGAGCCAAAGACTTTGATGATTAAAGACTTGGAGTTAAAGCTAAAGCTTAAAAAACGGAAAAAAAGACAAAGAACTTTATTTTTAATTAGATTTTATTTTTATTTTTTTTAGGTTTTATTTGTTTCTCTCTTTAGAAAATTGTATTCGGTAATTTAAATTATTTATGTAATTTTTTTTTATGTTGGACACTTTTTGGACTTTATTTTTGGGACTGTGGACATTATTATTATTTTTAAACTCTACGAAAAGGTAATTTAAATATAAACTGCAACAGGGAAGTACGACAATTACAATATTGTCTCGGCCCCTCGGGTTCGTACACTGACACAGGAGTCGGTGGCCCAAGTAGACTACAACCGATTCATCCCCCGTCTGGTACAGAAGGTAAGACTCGATCAACCCACGAATCCCCTACAAGTGAGTTTAATGTATTCCTTCGTGTGCATATATGCTGAGGACCTGGATTTTTCTAGTAAAGGGAAAGAACTTGCCATATAAGATGAGGACTCGGTTTTCATCACCGTTTCCTTCTTGCCCGCTTTAGGAACGCGTTACCAAACGCGAACCTACACCTTAAAATTTTGACTAGAAAGAGACCAATAGGGTAACGAGCTTATAAGAAACTCGTTCAAAAGGACTGTATTGGTTAATTTGTTATCCTAACTCAAAGTTCAGGAAGATTTTTTTAAGTTGATTAGAGCCGCCTTGTAACCCAAGGAAAAGTTGCCAAAGAGACAGGGTTATCAAAGCTCCTTAGAGCTTATCCTGTTTCTCTTCGACTTAATCTAATTCGGATCGTTCTAAGAGGTTTGCTAAAATTGTAACTAGTTGCCTTTCGAAGGAAGAAAAGCTGATCTATAAACAATCTAAGTGGAGCCATCATGCTTTTTGTTTGCTAGATTCAATAGGTTTGATTTGGTTGAGTCGGCCTTGTTTGTGTACGTTTAGAACTCCCTTCTTGTTACGATTTATTTTCTCAGATTTTTTTTTTAAATATATTAGGAAGTTTTTAGAAAATGTCAAATTGGTATTATGAGGACCAATACAATGAATATCCGACTGAATTTCAAAATAGACATTATTCATACTATCAACATTGTGTGGATAGTATTCGGGATCACCACCAACCTTTTGGAGGTTATTACTCATACCAGGATGATCCCAATTACTATTCGTACATACACCCGTCTTATGAACATGAAAGTGAGCAAAATTCGAGTTCTTTATCTTGGAGGGATTCCCTAAACCAGATGCAATCTAGTAATCCTTATGATGATTCGAGTTTTTTGTCTTGGAGGGATGCCCTAAAACAGATGCAACCTAGTAGTCCTTATAATGAACCTCTTATGCCTCTAGAAGAATCACATGAGCAGTTGCAATCTAGCACTGGTGATCTAGTTTTTTCTCTAGAGAATTCCATCAAGAAGTGCACTGAGGATACAAGAAGAATCATAAAGGAGATGACTGAGAATAGACACAGATTTGCAATAAGTGTGAATGAAAGTCTTGCAAAGAATAATATTGCTCAAAATGATCTTAATTTCCAATATAGTGCTACCCTTGATAATTATTCACCTAGTCAAGAGGACGAGGATAGAATTGGTAACACTACTTATTTAGACGAGGTTCAAACATCTTCATATTATTATGATGATGAGGATAATGTTGATGAAGAACCTTAAATATAAAGACAGAGTGATCAAGAAATTGTCACTCCAATTGTGCTTCATGATGATAGTGTTATTTCTGGTTCAAATCGAAATAATTTTAATGATTATTCACCTATTCATAAGGAAGAGGATTTGACTAGAGATATCACTGTTTTAGACGATGTAGAATTTTCTTGTTTAGAAACAGATAATGGTTTAGAGGAACGGGTTTGTCCTGAGAATACTGTTTTAGAGTCCAACGATTTTAAAATAATAGTCTTAGATAACAAAGATAGACCCGTAGAGATTTTAAATATGAGTAAGGATGCACCACTTCATTATAACTTAGAAGAAGAAATTGACCATTTTCAGGAATCTGATGATCTAGAAATTAGGGAAATTGTGACTAGTCTATCTAGAGACACCCAAAATTCTAAGTTTGGGGGTGATTATCATTCTCCATGTGCTTTACCTTTGACTCTTTTAAAAGTCCCTCACTTGGGACTTGATGTTTTTGCCTCTACCATATTAAGAGATTATCTTCAAGAACTGTTTCCCGAACCTAATCATGTCCAGAAAGAAGTTCAGTTGTGAGAAACCCATCCTCTGGACGATATGGTTTACCTAAGCGATAATACCAAGATTGACTTTGTTTTCCCACCAAAATATTTTCTTCCGTATGTGGGAACATTAGAATTTCAAATATGTCGGTTATTAAGTTTTGAGACTAATCCTAATTACTTTAAGAAATTAGAATCGACACATTTGCTTAAGAATAACCACCTTCATGGTAGTCAATTGTATGAGTCAAATCTGATTGACTTTGAGGATCCACAATTATTCAGTTTATTATTATATGTTCTAAATTCTTAGTTGAGTTATTCCCGACTTTATAACCTAATCTTATTGATCCTGCATATGAGGAAATCCATCCCATGCAAGTATTTAATTTAGACCCTTTTAAAGAGCCTGAACCTGAACCACAACTAGAAGTAGTTGTCTTAAACAGAAACTAGATAACGTTGTGCTTGGTTAGTTCATTTTCTTGGCCTGCTGCAGTTTCCTTCTATTTTGGATAGTACAATTTGATTTATATGACCCACAGTTGTTCCGACTAATTCTTTCTTAGTTTGGCTGAAGACTTTAAACTTATCACTTCTTGGGAGGTAACCCATGCTCATGCGACACGTAATATCTTTCCTTAACTCCTTTTCTTGAAGTGGTAATAGTTTCTCCTTGTTCATATTTTTAATCATTCGTCTTTAGAACATTGAGGACAATGTCAGATTTAGGTTTGGGGGTAAGGGAGAAACTTTTAATGAAATAATAAAAACTCCAAAGTCTAGAAACTTGTGAACAATTCAGGATGACACTAACCATTCTATGTAGATGAAAATTTATCTTTTTTTCTACATGAATTGGTGTGCCCAGTTAAATGGTATATTTATAAAAGTACAGAGTTCAACTGGTAGAAATAACATGACAGTTGTCACCGTATCTCAGAGTCTATCTCGACCATATCACCTTCTGTTTTTATTTTTGCAATTTGTGTTTCTCTAAGTGATTTGGTGGGGCATCAACATCAAATTATTGTCACCTCCAGGATGAAATAGAGTGTTTTAGATCAAGCCCCATTTTTAATTCTTATTTTAAAAATAAAATAATTTTTTTTTCGAGTATTGACACTTTGATAACAATATATGTGTGTTTTTCCTGTCTCCGTCGCCTAAGCAAGCGTGGAACGCAGGATCCATGAGAACTATCATGTAAGATGATGATAAGGACCATAAGCTTGGATTCAATTTGATCCAATGATGTTTTCAGTACATTTATAATTTTTTTATTTTCAATAAATCGATCGCTGGGACCCTTGTATATACCATTTGAATCGATATTAGTATTACGATTAAAACCATGTATCTCAATCCATTAGGATTCATCCTGGTACCGACCTTCAGACAGATTTGGGAAACAATGTTCACCTTAGTCAACATGCACAAACTTCATATTGCCCACATCCATCTTCTAAATTTTTCCATGTGATTGAACTTTGATAGATTCTGAGTATTGTGGTTGAACGATTTTCTGAGTAGAGCTTTGTTTTCTTATATATGAATTTTAGTATGCTTGAGTAAAAACTCGTGTACAACAATTGGACTCATATAGGGTAATGATTCCCATAGCCGAAGAATTTAGTATGCCAACTAAATAGCTTGTTTAGTGTTTATCCTCAATCATTCACGAGTAGTTAAAACTTGGAGTAAAGGTTTTGTGGGTATACCTCTTGTAAACCCTCACGAGACAAAACTCGTCCACTAGGGATACCTAGGGGTTTAACGGCTTATTACATATGCTAAATGTAGTCGCGATTCCTGCGAAAGTGAGTTAGAATTTTATTTTCTAGATTAAATTTGCTCGAGGACTAGCAAATAGTAAGATTTGGGGTATTTGATAGACACATTTGTGTGTCTAAATTGTGCTCGATTATCTATTTTGATAGTGTTCGATTTTGTACTATTTATGGGTTTTTATGTCTTTGTAAGTATTTTTGAGAAATAAATATTTGTGGAAAAATCGGCTCAAAAAGTGATAAAGGCAGCCTGGAAAATTACTAAAGGCACCCAACAAAAGTGATAAAGGCACCCACCAGTTGGATTGGGGGCACCCCTCTTTCAAATCCAAAACCCGAAAATGGCGGGAAACTTGTTTTACGTGAGAGTTCTTCTGGATTAGTTGGGAACTGAATTTAAAGGGATTTAAAGTGTGTTTTTGATATCTCAAACTGAAGAGACAATCAAGATAGGTTAAAACACGTCGTTCATGAGTGTTGCATGCCGGAAAAAATGGTGGAAAATTCAAGTTACGGTCGGAAAAGGAAGCACACCTTGTTTGTGATTAAACACGTAATTGGAGTTTGATTTAGACTCTTCTTTGAGTCCTTATCGGTTAAGAAAGGTCCCTAGGGTTCACTAATCCTATAAATAGCAAAGAAAACAAAAGAAAAAAGAGGCCAAAGATCACCAAAAAAATTCAGGAAGAAAAGAAAAATCTGCTGGTGAAGAACACAGGAAGAACAAAAGGCTCCAGAGAACTGTCATTTTTTCTGTTGCATATTCTTTCAAACTTCTGTATCTGACATAGCATGTTCTTTATTTCTGTTCTCTTCAGCCACACAGAGAACACCTTCTGTAACGTTTATAAGCGTATCAAACTATCTGTGTTACTTTTATTTCTTTATTATAAACACTTTTTGAGCTATGAAAAACTATTTTGAGAGTGTTTCCAACACGATGAGCTAATCACTATCACTGGAACGACGGAGGAAGCTATTTTTCCAATAATAAAGTGGTAATTCTTATTTTATTTATTTTTTGCAATTCTTTTACTATTATTTGCTTTGAATTAAAATTGGAAAAAATGGTTTTTATTAATTAGTTGTGTTTTCTTTTGATGAGTCATGCTGAGCTTAGAGCTTTTGATGTCTCATGCTTTCGATTTACAACTATTATTTTGAAAACCTAATTTTGGCAATATTTTGGATAAACTGAGTATACGAGTTGCAAGATTTTTATCACTTGAAAAATTGGTGAATGGTGGAATCCTTAGTCTCAGTCCTTCTCATAATTTGAAATCAATTTTACTTTAATCAGTTTTATTTTTAGGTATTAAAAATTAGGTTTAAAAATAGAATCTTTACAAGTCTAAGTATCGAACCTTTTTACCACTATTTAAAAATTACACCAGGAGGTAGAGAAGGGTTATTGCAATCACCAATTTCATATGTCTCAGTCACTAACAAAGATGCACATGACATGCTCGATAGAATGCTCGAAAGAGTTAGCCGTGAATAAATTCTTACTTTGGGTATTAAAAGTTGTGCGCTTTATTTTTAGAATCTGTTTTTAGATTAAAGTTTGGTTTTAGGGAGTTAACCAAGACTCCCTATTAGTTAAAAGTGAACAATACCCATCTACTCATATTGTTTAATATTGTTCAAACATACAAATACTAAAGCGGTAGCGACCATCCAAGGTTTAATACATCAAGATTACCCCGTCACACCAAATCAAAAATTCTCATTGAACCCGATATGTGACACGGGTTATATGTCAATTTTATTAAAAAAAAAACTCGGTCAGAAGGTAAATGTTATAAGAAGTTAAACATGTCCAATGCATAGTATTTTATAATATGATGTTTTACTTTTTTTTTTTTTTTATGGAATTTAAACATCCGTAAATTCTCTGGCCTAGCGGCAATACTTATACCGCGCAACAAATTTTGTTTAATTTTAGTTTTTTACCATAAGATTTGCCCAATCGAACTCCACAACTACGTAGAATAATCATTTTTGTGTGTGGTCTAAAATCACATCCCACCTTGCCACCTTTTTTTCAATGATCCGTAGTTTTAACTTTCATCTCGACTTTAGTTTGCGCCCAATAGAATGAATGTTGGTAACTTAGACGATTGGTTTAAAACTTTCACATCGCGTGTCGTCATTTCAATCGTCTCTAGACATTCAAACTTGAATGATAAACATTTGATGTTGGATTAGTGTAATTCGATTAGATGAGATGGAATTCGGTGACTGACCAAACTTGCTCGTATGTCTTTACCCTCCATCTCTTTCTGTCTCATTTATAATCGAAGCATATTTAATTATTTATATTAATAGAATAGAAACCTAGATAGAAGTCAAACTGAATACAAGTCATACCATCCAAATTCTGGAACACGTCTGTAATCCTTATCTATCATATCTCCAATGCTCGTAATTTATAAGATTAATTGATAATAATAAATTTAGCCTTTAGTTACTGAGCTTGAGCAGATGTACACCACGTGGGGGCAACTGCCTCCCAAGACCCTTTTTACATTAGGTTCTTCTTCAATATATGTCAACTGCATTTTGTCTTCCATAAGAACAACTGTTTATATTACCAGGTCCTGGTGTCACCACTACTGCTCACGACTTCGATCGTGAATAGTAATCTCATCCTTCTTGCTCTAGACTCTAGCTAAACTATGTTATGCATAATTTTATACACGGACGGACCACTTCCGTAATTCCAAATGTAGAGCATTAGCCGTTAGGTGTATATAATCAAAATCCTAAATCTTAGATCTAAAAATGGGTAAATCCTTTTAGTTTGTTACTCCACACGAGAACTATATTTGTGTGACATCTGGCATGGTTGAATTTTTGAATTTCACGTGTAAATTCTTCCGATAGTAACGTATCTTTTACTTATTTTGATGTTTGAGTTCTTCGAAAACAGACTCGAACTAGAATTAAGACTATTGCCATCCAAGTCGTGCTTCAAAAAATAAAATAAAATAGATAACGTGATAAATCAATCTTGTTGTATCTAGTTAATTTGAGGCCTACTAAATTCTATACTTATTTTCTATATCCACTTAAATGAGGATATAAACGGTGTCTAATATAGGTGAAACTACTAAATTATCCTCTTCAATTAGAATTACGTTTCTATCCTTATTCCTAATCTCTAAACTTATATATATTTATATATATCTTTTTGTAATAGCTATTTTTTTAGCTACATAATAATATGGATCTATGACATCGAACTATGACTTTAAGTGAGACGTTATTCACTGAATCACAATGTTGAACAAAGGTTAATAAACTTGATGGTTTTTTTTTATTTGATTACTTACATAGAGGTTATAAAAGAACTAAAGAAACTTTATTAATGGTAAAACTGAATATTACAAGCTTAAAACCTTAATTTCTATTCTCTGAAGGCACTTTAGTGCCAACTCTTAGCCTAGAAAAAACCTTACCTTCATACAGAAAACTATCCAGGTATTTATAGACAAGACTGCTTATACATTATATTTTGCTATCTACAAAGTATATCCTTTTGGATGTCCCATCTTATGTGGAAATCTTATCATGTCTCTCCTGCTCGCATGAGTATTTGCTCGTGCTAGTATGCTTCGCATTTAGTACTTTGGACGAATCATCATCTAAGCTTGAGTCTTTTTCGATCCTCGTGTGTCTTCTTTTTCTTCTACTACTCGCATTTCTCCCGAAGCCTCTTGTGTTATCTTTTCGTCTCCCTCTGCCCGAGTCTGACAAAATCCAACTCTGCACGTCTGTCTTTTGTATTTAATGCTCCTGTTCCCTAGTTCAAACTTTTTCGTTGATGTAGTCAAGATGCTTTCCACGTGTTCAGATCTGACGTTGGCGATAGATATCTCGAAACACGGGTGGTAACTCTTCAACTTCTTCCCATACTTCTCAGTGTTTTCTTCTTACGTCTTTGCTGCTCTAGAATTACTCCACGTGGCAACCAGATATTTTATTATCAAACTTTTGATTCATTCTCATTTTTCTCAAAACAGATCACAAATTGAATTTTGTTTTATCAAACCAAATTTTTTAATACAGTATTCCTTAAAGAAATTTGTCTTCAACAACAATAAGCCGAAACAAAACTTGCACAATGCCCGATTGTTTATAGAATTGGTGGACGTGGATAATCATATCATCCAATTCTTGTTAAAAGAATTGCTCATTTGTCTGGATCTTTTGAGGATACAAACGTCATATAAAATACTTGCCACCAACCGATTTTGGTTTGTATAAATCTTTGAAAATTTTCTACATCGTATTTGTCAATTGTGTTCACGTTCTTCATTCACGAAGAACAACATTCACAATCGGCAAATAAGTCACTAATTACATGTCGATTCTAATTTACTAAACTCATTTTTATGGTATTTTTTTCCAAGATACAATCGACGGACATGAACCTATCTATTAGCTGATTGTAAACAATCAACAGATAAAATGCTTCCACCCTACCAATTTTAGCTTATATAAAACTTTAAAAATCATATTGATACTAGAATCAACAGATTTTGTTCATCGTATCTACCGATTCTGGTTGATGTTCTTCGGTCACGAAGAACAACATAAACAATCAACAGGTAAATCACTAATACCTTCCGATTTAAGTTAACTAAAATAATCATAAAATATATAAATAATAATAATTTTTTATAATTTTTTTATTAAAAAAGTTACAGAAAATAGAAAAAGAAAAAACATATTTTTTAAATAAAAATAGTAAATAATTTAACTAATTTAATAATTAATTTGTTGATTAACACTAATTAATTAATTAGCATATTAGTCATTAGAAAAAACAGATAAATACGAGATTATTAAAATTACTTCAAAATGACTTAATTTAGTGACTCAATTTAGTGGTAACACTAGAATTTTAAAATATGATGCATTTAACAAACTTTATACCTGTGTTTAAATCTAGAATCAACATATAATATTTGGATTCACTCAAATAAATGGAGAAAACTTATGTTTATTATGCTTTAGGATAGCTTTAGCTAGTTAAAGTCCCGTTGTAACTTCGTTCTTAACTTAATTTCAATTTATTAGATAGACCTTAAATAATTGAAGTTGGTCTCAATTTGACTGGACGTTAAGAGCCAGTAACAGGCACAAGAAATAACAATATTAAGGCACGTGAACTTTCAAACTTTCTGGTGTTTATAACATTACAGCCGCTTTAGAAGACTCACCTCTCATGGAGGCATGGGAAAATTCAAAAACAAAAAATAGTCAAACCATTGAAACCAGTGAAGTTTATAAAATGGTCAAATTGATTCCTACTAAACGTGTGGTAGACTGGTAGCGGATCCCGTGGGAGGGAATAGATCCAAGAAGAAGGAAAATGAGGAGGAACTTTGTAGTCTGTACACTTAAATTTGGAACCCTGTTTTTCGGCGTAGTAAAACCCAAACTCCTTATCTTATACTTTTATTAATGAAAAAAACGTCCTTATCATTATATTTTTTAATAATAATAATTACTATTTTATTTATAATAACTGGATTCGGCTAGTAAGTATCAAACGAACATTGGGTATTCTAATTTTTAAAAAATATACTTAAATTTGACTAATAAATTATCGGTTGAATTTCTCTCTGTAATTGTTAAATTTAGATTTGGTTGATTCAAGTAAAAAATTGGACAACCGAATTTAAGATTTATATTCATAAAGTGAAGTTCGACTATTATTCTCGTGTTTAATTATCAGCTGAACAGTTCATCAGCACCTTCAGAATGAAAAACAATGAACAACTCAGCTGATAATTCATTTCAATTGTCAGTCAAACTTCACTTTATAAATGCCTTAAAACTCTAATTTTTCGAGTTAAATAGAATCTGTCAATCACATAAGAAAATAAAACATGGATTTGTAGAAATACTTTATATGTACATTTTTTTTGTAATAAAGACAAAACAAATATTTATTTATTTTTAAAAAGAAAAAAAAAGTAATTTTAAAAAATTTAAATTAAAAATTTAAATTAAAAATTTAAAAGAAAAATAAAAAAATAAAAAATTAAATAAAAAGGTAAACTAAAAACATTATAAACAAATTGAAAAAAGAAATTATGAAAAAGATTATAAAAATAAATAAATAAATAAACTAATCAAGGATAATTAAATAATTTATCTATCCTAGTACATTCCTTCTAAACACACTCTAGATAAACTAAGTAATTTATCCATTAAGTTTCTTGTATTCCCAAAAATAGGCTTCTAAAATTGCAAAGTGGGTCATGGATACCAAATTACAACCCAAAACTCATTTTCTAATGGGCTCAGTTCTACATCTATTTATTTTGTAATGGGAATTGCAATACTGGTCCTCGGAAGAGAACTAGATAGTAGGGGTGAGCATGGTCCGGTATGGGCCGGTTTTTATCTCATCCGCATCCAATCCAATTCATTACGGATTTTAAATTTATCATCTGCATCCGATCCAACATCCAACGGATTTGCATCCAATGGATGCACGGATGGACGGATTGGATGCGGATGATCCAATGAATTTGTTATGTAATTAATATTTATAATAGAGAAATAAAGGCAATAAAAAAATTTCTTATAAAACCTACACATTATATATATATATATATATATAAGTGCCATAGACAACACCCTAATAAAACAAGTTCTTGCAACACCAATTCATCATATACAAAAGCTCCCATGTTACTATACAAGCACTCAGAAAAGAAAGGTTTTTACAACTACGAGCATTTCACCATATATAAAAGTTCCAAAAAACTAACTAAAATCTACAAGCAGATACAAAAATTACCTACACTATCCCTATATTTTCTAAAAATTACGTAAGTTCTCTTAATCTGATGGGTCTGGATGTCCAACAAATTTTCAAGGTTAGACCTGAACCCAATTCGTAATCCGTTGGATTTCAAAAAACGCATATGTATCCAGCCCATTAGCGAGCGGTCCGAGCACCCATCCATAAAAATACGGTTGGACCGGATTGAATCCATGGATTCCGGACCAAATGCTCACCCCTACTAGACAATACAAAAATGTAGCTCCTCTGATTCCACATTTGTTGGTTTAAGGCTCTAAGACGTCATGGGCCATGAAGGTTTTCTTATAAATCCTGTTTTGGGGTATATACCCAAAACAGGATCATTTAGTAGTAAAACCAAAAACCTTTTATCTTTGTATTTTTTTGTTAATGGAAAAACTGTCTTTATCTATTAATTCTTAATTAAAAATAATCAATATTTTATTTACAATTTTTTGAAAATAATTTAAAATTTTAAAAGAAAAATAAAAAATAAAAAATGAATAAAAATGATAAAAATAAAATAAATAAATAAAGGAAACAATTTTTCTTAAAAAAATATTATAAAAATAGTAAATAAATAAAAAATAAGCAAATAATTTTTTTAAAAGAAACGTAAATTTTTTATAAGTAACTAAAACTAATAAATAAATCAAATGAAAAATAAAATAAATTTATAAATAAACTAATCAAGGGTAAATATGTAATTTATCTATCCTAGGACACCCCTTATAAAACCACCTTAGAAAGGATTATAATCTTGTATGTCCAATAAAATTCATGTATGTCTAAAAACAGGTTTCTTTATTTATCTTGGATCGATTTTTTTTTTTTGATAAAATAGAAATTATCGTTTGGTGTTTTTGTTTCATTAGAATTTCTTCGTCTCAAGTGGGGGTGATCAAGTGGTGTTTTTGTTTTTGTTTTTTCCTAACCCATATTGTATCGATCTATTACAAGTAGCAAACGGCTCATCAATCTTCCTCGCCCTGTAAGCAAGAAACTTTGAAAACTCAGGACTTTTGGTCCCCATAGTTTCTAAAGTCAAAGAAAAGAGACCTATGAGAAGCCACGAAGCGTTAAGAAAGGCGTTCTCACTAGACGAAATTAAGCAGCCGCGTGGCAGCGAAGCACTACAACGTTATTCAGACTATTTTGAATTAATCGAGACCCTTATTTCATATGATTGAAGACTTTATTTTTGGTTGATGAAAAAACATTGCATTAATCTTGTTAAAAATAAAACTAGTTTTTTTAAATTAGTTTTTTGTTTACCTATTTTATGTAAGGACCGAGTAAGTTAGTTAACGTCATTTGAGCGGCCAAATAAGAGTTATTTACGTAGCATAATGACATAATTAATTAATTAATTTGAATATTAATTTATTTATTAATCAATTTAATATTAATTATATTAATTAATAAATAGTAATTAACTCAAAAAATATACATATATCTCAAAAAATAATACAAAATGGTCTATTGGAACGCATCATTCAAATGCCATACGAAAAAGATATGGCACTAGGAATATCAAAGTCAAAAATATTTAACTTAACCCTTGACTATTGACTTGACTTGACTATTGATTTAGATTGGGCCTCTGGTTAAATAAAAGGGTTATCCCTTGTCTGATCATAAAGGCTAGATTCTTAGTAAGTTTGCATGATTAACAATTATTCTATACTAAGAACGTCAATTCAAAGGATAAACTAGTGAAATGTGGATTTCGAAGATTCAAAGGATAAACTAGCGAAATGTAGATTTCGAGGCAGGCGTGGCATCAAATAAAATGAAAACTTCTAAAACTTTTTTATAATTATTAAATAGTTTATAATATAATTTTATTTATTTACGATTGGATAAATATGTTATATGATATGCATTGTACAATTTTCCCACGATACGTGCCACAAATCATTCTAAGTAAAAACTTACTGACCCATGATTATCATGGTTAAGTTTTACATCACATAAAGTAATAGATTTCGATGAGAAAGTAATTTTTATCAAATTAGACATTTGCTATCTTAGAAGGAATTATTGTTAGTTCGTACGACCCTACAATTTTTTTTATCCTTATAACTTCATTTACCTAATCATTTCGAAATGCATTACTAATGATTGGCTTCAAAATACATGTGTTCTTGCGGTGTGTGGTAGTCTCTAATATGGTAGCCGCCGAAAACCTTAACGAATTGGTAAGTATGGAAAACCTCTATGCCTAAATTGAATGCATGTAGTTATCTAATATGACGTTAACATTCTTTGTTAATTAAGTGAAACAACGAAAAAAAGAGATTTGTCGCGACTAACTAGCAGGTTGGTGAACATTTAGTAGTTTCGGCTCACTGTCATCTATATTCCACTAAGATGCCATAGTAAAATATCAATATGCATTTCCAATATGGGAAGAATACTGAAAATCTTAACAATAGGAATTTTCTCAAATTTGAAAAACTATTTCAGTTCTAAATAAAGAAAAAAACAACTAATTACCTTCATACACATATTCAAACAAATGATAATCCATAATCAACTCTTAATTGCTTAGATTCATCAACTGCTTCACATATTATTAATACTCATATCAATAAGAGAAGGAGAAAGATCATATCATAAATATTGGTCTATTATTTCATTATCACCACTTAAATACAAATATTTGTTAGAAGAAAAAAATTAGTTAAGAAGCTTGAGAAGAGATGGAATAAGATCATGATTCATAGATGTATATTTTATAAGCACGGGAAAAAGAAAGAACCTAAACCTGTATGTTAGAGTTGAAATATGTTAATGGAGATTTTCATACGTAGAGATATAGAGGGAGACGACGATATAGGAAACTAAGAGATAGAAAAATAGGGTTTCAAAATGGATATACGAAGGATAGATATTAGACTATTTAAATTAGTCAAACATCCGGTCATTACAAAATGAATGAGTACTAAATTAGATAGTTTGAAGAACAACTCGGCACACAACATGGTGGAGATGGTGTTGAATTTATCCAAAATGTGATAAGTTCGGTCCTCCCCAACAACGAGTTCTTTTATGGTATTAAAATTAGTGCTGACCCGCCTAGGGTGAGGGTGGGGGTCGGGGTAAATGGACCCGTAAAGAAAACTAAATAAGGCTTTTTGAATCATATTTTTGAACAAATCAAAGTGAATAAAATATGAGATTTGGGCTAACTTACTGACCCATGATTTACCATGGTTAAGTTTCACATCACATAAAGTGATAGTTTTTAATGGGAAAAAATAAGATTTCATCAAAATGAACAGTTCCCATATTAAAAGGAATTATTGATAGTAACTTTATTTTATTTTTTGTCCTTATAACTTCGTTTGCCAAATCTTTTCCGAGTGCATTACTAATGATTGGCTTCAAAATACACGTGTTCTTGCGATGTGTGGTAGTCTCTAATATGGTAGCCGCTGAAAACCTTAAAGAATTAGTAAGCATGGAAACCTCTATGTTTAGATTAAAGGCACGTAGTTATCTAGTACGGCGTTAATGTTCTTTCTTAATCAAGGGAAACATTGAAAAACAATAGATTTATCACGACTAACTAGCAGGTTAGATGAACCTTTAGTAATATCTGCTCGCTGTCATCTTTATTCCACCAAGATGCCTTAGTAATAGATCAATATGCATTTCCAATATGAGAAGAAAAATAAAAATATTTGAAATAGGAATTCTTTTCAACGTTGGTTACACCACTAATAGCATGTCTCTTGTAACATATAATTAGCTTTGAATCTAAGTTAAGACAACCTTGGTCATTCACTACAAATATAGGATATGTATAGCTATATTTTCTCATTTTTTATAAAACTTTTGTAGCAGTAGCTGCATCGAAGGTCGTCCTCTAACCTTTCAGATCGTTTTGGCCAAGGGTGAGACTTTAAAAGCTTCTCTTTTATCGAGAAACACACGTAAGGTCTACCACAGTTTGATATTATTGATAGTTTACAAACCTATACCTAGGTAATAAAACCGATTTGACTAAAACCTAGGTTTGATGAAAAGAAAAAAAGAAAAAACTATCTAGACGTCTAATTATTTTTGTTTATCGTAAGATATTCTCGTCTGATGCAAAATCATTTAAAAACACGTTTATAAGTTTTATAAAAGGAAAAACTAGGAAGCTAGTAAACCTGTTGATCGAACAATTAGGGACCTTACGAGCATAGTGCATAACACCCTAGATTGATTAGCTTAGAAGAAAAAATCACGTTTTGTAGGCCATTCTAAATTTATGGAAGATTTCCATGAACTGTAATATTGAAATCAAATTTAGATGAAAACTAATCGTCATGTTGGATAGCCTTTGCAACATGAGGAACAACTTCTAAGAAAGTTAAGGTGACTTGTTAATGAATTCGAGTGTGTTGGCTCGAAGTGGTTGTTGGATGGTCCATTGTCAACCAAGTAAAATTATTTCAAATTCTTACTTCATAAATATGATTAGAGTATAATAGAAGAAAAAAATATGTTCGTCAATGAGATATGAGTTGTTAATAATTTTCAATTACTTATGTAAGCAAGGGGGTTTGATTTGTGATTTAAACTAACTTTAACTAATAGCAATAAACAATTAAATTGTAAACAATGTAGTGGGAGTACTTGTTACAGGTTTGATCTTCCAACGCCCAACATATTATCAACCGAATCGTACTCATTATTTATTCTCTATCAGCATCAATAACCCTAAAACATCCTATCACAGGCTTATATCATCAAAGGCGCAAGAGCCGCACTTTGAATCATTTTCATTAAATAACTTGGCGCATGAGCCACTCAAGCTTAACATAATGAAAGCAATTTTGTGGGTTGAAGTTATTCTAAGCCATCCAGCGCAAGAGCGACTCGGATTTAAACTAGGTTAAGTTTCTATACATAATCGCATGGCAACATCATATCGTTGGAAACTATGCTACGCTACTAGTAACAAGGATTTTCAATAATTCTGAATCTCAAACCCTTGTTTAGCTATAAATATGAATGAATGTTCATTTAATTCGCGACTTAAACAGACAAGAATACAACCATACATGGCATTATTAAGGGTAGAACATAAAAGAAATATCAAAGAGATCATGGACTTTTGAGAATAAATACTTGAATCAATAAACATGTTTTCAAAATTCGGACTAGATCTCCAACCAATAAGAAAGATTTAGTTCATCATGGATTTCTCAAAATCCATGAAAAATATAAAAGAAAGCAAGTAAGCAAACCTTAGTGAGATTCAACTCACAAATCCAAGATGTATCTCCTTGTTCACCTTGTTGTTGTAGAGTTTTTTGTACATCCTCTTAGAGTCAAAGAGATACTCTTATATAGTGCCCACAAAATTAGGCCTTGAAAATCCTTCCAAGACCGTGTTATCTTGATTTAGAAGCCAAACACATCCAAAACCATGTCATCTACGGCTAGGTCCAATACCTCACAACCTAGCCGTATCTGACAAAAAATTCTTGACAAGAAGTCCTAGGATTTCTGCCCATGTCCAATTTCTTTCAACCTGGCCGTATGTGCTCCTGAAAACTACAAGTTTTTGATAAAAAAACTGCTCCATTTGACGGCTAGGTCGAGCGCCTCTCAACCTGGTAGTAGGTACTCCTGGATGATTTTGTGCACTTCACCATTTTGATCATAACTCCTTCATTCTTCATACAATTGACCTCATTCGTCTTCCATTGGAATCGTATTTTTGTTATTTACAAGACAGAGGTGAAAAACTCTTGATATTTCTTAATATTAACTTATATCTAGGTCAAATTTCCCAGACCCAACCGTAGATGCTCTTGAAACTTTTAGACAAACTTTCTCGGAAATACGGTTAGGTTGAGGAATGATTTCCTAGTCGCAGAAGCTTCTAGAACTTGTCTCTTAAAACTTGTTTCTCATATCTAACTTCTTCAGTTTGTATCACAATAAACTCCTTTCTTCTTCTTTGGTTGAATTAACTTCAAAACTCTTAAAGAACTCAAAATCAACAAAATCAACACATAATAACATGAAATCTATAATTATATCAATGAATTAGAATATCTAACTAGTGCAAATAATGCACCTATCATATGAGCAGGAGCACTACTGAAGTAGAGTAACTTGAAGGGTTTATTTCTCTCAATTATATCTGAGTCTGAAGTTGCATCGCAGGAGAGAGATGTAACAACTTAATTCAGTGAGTGTTTAATCTGGACGAGGTCCTGAGGTTTTTCTACAAGATTGCGGTTTCCTAGTTAACAAAATCTCCATGACTTTTGCTTTCTTGTCACACATTATATTATTATCTATAGAATTGAAAGTAGAAGTCAAGTATTCGATATTATTGTCTATTTTATAAGATCATCCATTTCTACATAAGATCATTCAAGGATTATCTATAAGTTTAAACAAAATGTAGGTGGTGTACTCAGTACCCTCGTCTTTTCATAGATAAAAATTGTATGTTAAGATTGCGTAAGTCTACTTCGTCGAGTTTAGGTTTAGATCGTCATCATCTTTGGTTGCATTCAATATTGAAAAATTGAAGACTAGAGAATCAACAAATAGAACTCATGAAGAACTCAATCACTTTATACTTTTCAAAGAGGTATTTGATCTTAACTATATATATCTCAAAGTGAATTGGTTAAGGTTACATTAGGTAGAGCCTAACTGATCATATGCTCATATATGTAAAAGAATAAGTCTTGTTATGCAAGAAAATTGACGATTCTATTCAAATAAACATATGTGTTGTGTAAGAGAAGTTCGAATTAAAATTTCGAAGCCGTGAAGTATAGGCCTAGAAACTTCTTTGGTTTCGAAACCTTGATTAAATGATTTCGAAATTAGCCTTCATGTAACATACTATGTAAATGTGACAAACATGAGAACAATGTTGCACATAGATTTGTGGTTTTGAAACCTTTATTCGTTTGGTTTCGAAACCAACTCAGAAAATAACACTTTCCAAAGCACATATCTTAGGTATGTTTCTGATGATTTCTTCTGTGTTTGAGGCACTTTTGATACATATTTTTGGTTACGTCCAAGACTTATTTTACGCATGGTCGAGCAAGGTTAAGAAGTGCGTACTTGTGGAATAAATTAAGCCTTTTCTTCATAAGGGAATAATTCGCAACTAACGTATTTCAGGAAAGTATGATTATGGGAACAAGGTTGTCGATCTGTATGGTACGTGACATATTTTGGAGACTAAGTAAAGTTAGTAAACCTTATCTAGGCTACAACATATAAATAGAGGACTTCTGAGAGACTAAAGGTCTATAACCGTTAGAGTTTTCTATACATTAATCAGAAATGAGGCGAAGTAAGTACTCTTCGTGAAGAAAAAGCCTCTGCTTTATTTGAAACTTAAATTTTCATTCTTGAGTACATAAGTACCACAACCCAGAGACCAGATGACGGTTAAAAAAGGATTGTTTTGGTTGCTTCAAAGATTCCCTTTGGCACCTCAAGAGTCTTATGTTAAAATTGTGAGAATAAACATGTCACCTTTAGAGTTTTTATTTTTCCTCACTTTTTTTGTGTTTATATACACACGCATGTGCACATACACACAGACACATATATACTAAGCCAAAAGGGATGAAATAAATATAAGATGTAATGTGGCTCCCGTCCAGGGCTTTACAAAAAAAATACACCCCTGTTAATCACCGGTGGGGAAGAGTTGCCACATCTAGTCCAACATTTGTTCCATCGCGTTTGTCCCACCTCTAGTCGGGTGGGAGGAAAAAAAAAAGGGACAACCGACACTACCTGACACAGTTGCCATAGCTGTTACAAGACAGCTAGAAAAGAAGAAAAGACCCTCATACCCTCACACACTCATGTACTGTTATAATGTCAGACAAGTATAATTACTCAAGATTGTGTTCTCGTAGATACGAAGTTCCAACTTCGAAGAGTTTTTTTACAATGTGTTGTATACATAATTGTATTCTCATGCTCAATGAAAAATGAGTTAACAAATTGTGAAAAACAATGTACCTGAGAAAAACTGATGTACACAATTTCTACCTCCTGCCAACAACACCTTCTCAAATTGTTTTCCATCGTATTTCAATGTGTATAATTCCATTCCTCGAGTTTATGAGATGGTATTTCTCGTTGATACGCCCATTGTTCACAACATCGATTAGGTTGATGTCAACATGTCCCAGTGATTCCTATACAGTATGGAAATCTAACTTGAGATTCGCCTATACAAAGGAGTTCAAAAATGCAACAACAGCATAAACTGAGATGGTTAAATGTTAGAAGCAACCAACCTTGGATCTAAAACCCAACCCCATCCTCCTGCTCATAACTTCAACATGGATCATGTCATTCAAAGGAGCTTCTTCCAACATGAATTGAAATTCTTCGCCCCATATTGGATCCCTTGATTTCCTTATTAACTGTTTAAAACGTCGGTAAGAGTCAGATAAAGATTTTTCGCCTTAACATGTTTTAAGTATTCAAATAGATGTAACAAGATCACATACCTTAGTTATCTTCGTTTCTCCTCTAAAAAGAACTAAAGCATAAGGATTGTTATGTTTCTTCCCCTCAACATCTTCAGCACTTTGGACAGTAACCGAAAGTAACCCTGCACCATCATTTTCAGATGTTTCTTCAGTTACGCTTCTAATGTCACTGACTTTCCTATGAAATCCATCCAAAGGCCCACTAAATCTTTCAGTGTCTTGTCTAAAAGGGCTGAATGTCATTTCCACCACTATTTTCCCTCTTTGTTTCATGTTATGAGGATCATTAGGATTCATGTTCTTGACCAAATCAAGTGTAAATGATTTTGTCTCATAAGGTTCAAGAGACCTTAATGGAATCACTTGCATTCCCAGCTTATCATGAGCTCCAACCTGGAAAAAAACGATGATAACTTGAGATCTTACATTAGATATTGGACTAGTCAAATAAATGAGATAGCATACAAGAATTTCAACCTTTTCCCAGTCATTGACATGCAACTCAAGGACTTGGGTCTCGGGATCTTTCACGATAAGTTTAAAATCTTCATTCCATTCAGGATTTAGGTTCTTCATCTTAATAGTGGTTTTCTTCCCAGGAAGTCTCTCACCACTCAAGCTAAGGACAACGTAAGGATCTGAAGTTCCTAGGAAATCCATCTTCAAAAGTTTGACTGCCTTTACAATCTTCACATGTAGTATGCCCACTGGTTTCCTCGTTGCCCCTCTATCAAAGTAATCAAACAAAAAAAAGATTATCAGCACAATAATTCAATTCAATATGACTTGCATTTAGCTCTATGAACTGGTGTAGCTCAACCAAACCTACGCTGTTGATCATGGTGAAGTCTTACAACATTAAGTTTTAATCGGTAAAGGAGATTGCACTAAGAAAACAAAGAATAACGTCAAAGACGGACTTACACTGAACTGTCAAGAATAGGTATTTCAAGGGTTTGGGGCCACAAATAGAGGTTGGCAACTTGTTTTCTAATAGTTTCCTGCAATTAAATAAAGAACACTTGATGAACCTATACTAGAAGTTCACAGACTTTTAACGTGAAAAAAGTCACAAATTATGCAAGAAATATTTGAGAATGTTGAATTTTTATATTGAATGACTAGTAGTTGCAGTTACAGTTGCAATATATATGCATCCAGGGGTGTCTTCAATCACTGCTTAAGAACTGCATTAGATTACTTTGTGGGCCCTCAAAACTTCAGAACGTTAAACAAAACCCAACTTAACCCAAAAATTTTACCAGTGTGGCACCTGAACATAACGGTAAAGGCCAGGGATTGCCATAAGATCATATCCCAGAAATTTCAATCCGAAGTCCACATGCGGCTGCAGATACATCACTAAAGTTTATGAGAAGCATATCGAAGTGTAAGAATGTAAGCCATATTTTCTGCCGCATTAGTGTCCTTCTTGATGTGACAGCCATGTGGTTTAAAACAATGAGCATATCTATCATGCTGTTTACTGGCTGTGTCGCAATGTTCCACTGTCTGATCAAGAAATATGTTTTCTCTTGAAGAGTATAATAAAACTTAAAATGTCAGGCCATATCGACAGAACCAGGATATCAGAAGTACTTACTAGTACTTGTAGTGAACTAAAGCCAAAAGATTCAAAACTTGGTGATCGGCTGAAGAATTCAAAATCGGCATTTACTTACTTTCTCCATCAAAGAGACTTCTATGTTCGAAAAGCATGGAAAGGTAGGGACTAGAGGTTTCAAGGATACGCGGGGTGTAGCGAATATCTGCAAGTCCACCATCTGATAGCAAGGAAAAACAGATCTCCTCAAAAAGACATCATTTTATTGGAAAAGGGAAGGTTCAATCTTTAACTAAGATAACATCTGAGAGCTTTCCTAACCTGCACTGTTATTTGGAAGAACAAAAGTTTCAACACCAAGATAATATTGGGATTTCCAGCCCATCTAATCACTGGCTCAACAACTAGTTCTTTCTCGTTAGTTTCGTACACTTTTACACCTGCCAAGTTTATTCAAAACCATGAGGAACTGGCTACATACTATGAAGAGTTTGTAGTATAGTGCTATGCAATGCTGCTATTATTGGTACTTGTGAACAAAGTAACTTTTATTCATATAATGGTCCTTTTAGAAGAAAACATTTAAACGAATAAAAACATGAGACTACAAGACGTGGTAGCTGATGGCTTTGCACGAAAGTGGGTCTGGGGAGTGTAGTCAAGCTGGCGATTTAGGCCGCACAGAACCTATAACTCAATCATGTTAGCAGACAGAACAATAAATGACGCACCTACAATTTACGTATAGTTCTTGAACACAGATAGATACCTCCTAGAGAAATAACATAAAGAAAAATGATATAAACAAGAGTGTCATAACTTACCGTGAATGGTAAGAGGAAGCGTTCCAAGAGTTAAACACTCAAAACCAATCGATTTTATCATATATTTTCCAATATACTCTGAAAACATTGGTTCTACCATGCTTCTCACTGTAGCACATATTCCCTGCACAATAATTAGACTCGTAAGTCCATAAGTTTTTCCAATTTTCATGTCATGTGACAAAGGTTTTTTAAATACGTAGTTTAGTTAAAATTTCATGACAAAGGCACCTTATCAAGGTAAGGCCACATATCTGAAAGAAATCTGTTTAACCAGTCAACCTACAAAATACAATGTGAAAACAAAGAAAATTGATCAAAACAAAAGAAAAGGACACAAAAAGAAATTAAAGTTGCAAGACCAACTAACTTTCAACTAGAAGCATATTCTGGAGAATACTCACTCGATCATAGTCAGGGTTCTTCACCCACAAGGGAAGCTCATTCAAAAGTTCTAACAAAGCATTTGTATCCAGTTCGTGAATCGGTCTAAAGACTGGTTCCTGAAAAACACATACAAAAATTCAAAACAAGAGACTTTTTCACATTAACACATTTCAACGTCGATCGGAAATCATTTCGAGTTCTCGATTAATGAAGTGCTTAGAACCTTTATACACTAAAAACCAGTTTACTACTCAATGGAAAACATGGAAAATACAATGTAAGAATATGTGTACAGTCACAACTATCTTTGACAAAGATCGAAATATGCAATAGAAATATGATCTCATGATCGAACATGTATATAACTAACAATGTAAGAGGAACATTAACAAAAACAACCCTGAATAAAGAGGAAATCCAAAGACAGTTACAGTCAAAATAAAAGAGTAAGACTGAAAAAATGATCAAGAGATTACCTTAACATCTTTGGATTGATAGTAGATGAAGAGAAAATAACCTATTAGAATTCCAACAGGGAATCCAATTCCAAAACCAAGAATTTCCAACAAACTACTTACAAATCCCATCTCTTTTCAATTGAAATACATATAGAGCGATCGAATCGGTTTATATAAGGAAATAGAGGACAATCAATACCGATAGATGGAGAAGGGGAAAGAAAAACAACAGCAAAAGCCCAAAACAAAACCTCTAGTCGCATAGATTTCCGAAGAAAACTATGTTTTTTCTTTTTAATAGGCGACGTAACCGAATTAATGAAGTCCCAAGAAAACCGCCAAAACAGAGTTCGTGTATGTTTGTGTTACATATATAGTCCAACTTCTCATTGACATCCCCAAACATGCCAGTAAAGTAATACCCTCCCTCTTGGTTGGTTAGATTAATACTCCAAGATGCCGTAGCTTTCATTACCAAGATGTGTTAGAAGTACTTGACTGTTTGCCGCAGACCGTCGATTAATACCCTCACAAAAGTAACCTACACTGTTCGCATATGAACAATTGCATAGGCGGAGATACTAAATGAGAGCGTTGGACATGAACATCTGGTCTCTCAAACATAAGAGTCAGTCAGCCCGTTTAGGCTTTCACCAGCCAACCCTAACCTGTTGGAAAATTGGGTTAAAATTGAGGATGAAAATACACACATAAAATGGTATACCACTGACTTCAAGGATCTTTCGTTTCCTTTGGACAATAATTCAACCTTTTCGAATAAATTCACGAGTATAAACAGATCAACGGATTATACCCTAACACAATAATCGAATTCAAGGATTATACTTACTTGATTTGATGAAGAACACATTGTTTAGAAGTTTTAGATGATGTTATTAAAAGAGAAAGAAAATAATATGTTTTTCATGATGATTCAATGATAATCAATTCATCACTACTCATAGAAAATTTGTTCATCACCAAGAAATACCTCCAACATACATCAATGATAGCTATTAGAGAAACGACACATCTCTTCCAAAACATACGTCGGCAAACAAAATACAACAATTTAAAAAATATCCAACATAACCTGGATTGGATTTACAAAGAAAACCATTGGAAAAGAAAACTTGCATATTTCCTGGACTATACAGCTTTGATGGTCTATTTTTCTAAATCGAAAAACCCAGCTCAGGGTGAAATTGTCTTACAAATCTATAATAACTAGCACATTTCTTTGAATTGTTGTCGACGAACAGCAATTCAAAGAATGAGAATGCCCTAATGTGGAATTAATATCTTTTTAAAAGAGTATATGAGTGCTCATTGAAATACGCCATTTTTTTTGTGGCAACAAATTATATCTGCTGCAACTTTGATAATTAGTTATGGCAAGTGGTTACTGAGTAGTGTCTCTGGATGTTTCTCTAGTATGCACATATCGCGTGTGTGCTCAATATAGCATGTCCAGCCCACTGTTTGTAAACAATAGTGCTGAACGTGCTCGCATATATCTTGACATCTTGTGTTCGTTGTTACATGTCTTTCGTGTAAGAGGGTTTGGATGTAAGCCAGTTAATCGTCTCTGATTTCTTATCTAGTTTTCTTCTTGTTTAGTCTATCGCTTACAAATAAAATGAAGAGAGGTAAGTCGTACCCGATAGCAGTTTTGTGTCACATCATTTTTACTTATTATGTTCATCAGAGGATTTTCGATTTTTTAAGCAAAATGAAGATTCTATACAGAAATCTTTATTTTCCATTCATTTTCTATAAACAAATCAAATAAACAAAAATCAAAGACTTTTATTTATCAATGAGACATGACCACGTTGTTTAGTACACCCTTTTAAAGGTAGGGGCTCCCATATTTGTGGAGGGGTTCCAATATGAGGCAGGGTGATCCAAATATACGTTAAGGGGTGTTATAGGGGCTCCAATTTCATATGTTAAATGTTCATATTACTCTTCTATCAGTTAAAAAGTCTAATTTGCCCTTCAATCAATTAAAACCTAAACAAAACAAAACCTTACAAAATTTCAATTCCAAATCAAAATCTTTCCCTCTCCCTCCATATCTCCTCCTTCTCCATTTCAACCAAATTTCTCCATCGAATCAATTAATTGGCGATTCGAAAATTTCGTCGTCGATTAAACTCTAAAGTTCGTGATGAAGAATCCTACTAAAGGTGTAGAAGGCATTAGTGATGACAATCAAAATCAAACTAAATAACCTAATGAAGAATTTGAAGAACAAATCGGGTTACAGAAAAATTTACGGTTGGGTTCGATTGGAAAACCCAACTGTAACTGGTTTGTTCTTCATTTTACGGCTGGGTTATTAAACAAACCCAACCATAAATTTAAAGGTAGGATATGAAGATGAAATTTTACGTTTGGGTTCGATTCTGAACCCAACCATAAAAAAATTTGCACTAAATATTTTTTTGAATTTTACGGTTGGGTTCGATTGGAAAACCCAACTGTAAATTCTTCTGGTTAGTTAAAAATTTTTGTTGAGGATTATTTACGGTTGGGTTATTAAACAAACCCAACCGTAAATTTAAAGGTAGGAGATGAAGATGAAATTTTACGGTTGGGTTTTAGCATAGAACCCAACCGTAACTAATTTTCAAACCCAACCGTAAAATTAGATGAATATATTTGAAGATTTGCTTAGTTTGTATCTTGTAGAGAATTGAAAGACGAAGCCAACCCAAAAAAAATAAGGTCAATCGGACATCGTATGAGGGAGTTATGATCAAAACGGTGAAATACAAAAAAAATCCAAGAAGATTTACGGTTGGGTTTATGGATGCACATCGGGTCGGGTGAGTGGGTTTGGCCCCACCCGCACCCGAACCACCACTTGGAGGGTGATTGAAGTATTCACCCGCACACAACCCGCCGTAGAAAGGGTCGGGTCGGATCTGACCCGCTATTTCGGCGGGTCGGGTGCGGTCACCCGCCCAGATTCAATGCAAACTTATATTACAGTGCTGCCTGGTGCTTTACAGTGCTGCGGTATTTCATTTAATGTTACAGGAATCATATATTACAGTGCTGCTATGTTTTGATTTTCAAACTTATCTAGCTACTTACTTCCCATGTTTTTCATTTCCCTGACTGACAGTCGCCATGACGAACCAAACTACCTTTGAATTTACAGAACAACTACTATCTTTGTAATGTAAGTATGTTTCTTCTTCTTTTTCGGGTGATTTACGTACTTTCGTCTACCTTTTGCGCTTAGACTTTAACGATGTTATCGATTGAGAATTACTATTCCAATTTTGCTTTCTTTGGTTGATAAACCAATTGTTAATTTGCTTTAGCTGCAAACCTGTTTCTTCCACTAGTTTTGCTTTATCATCTTCCTGCAAAGGATACAGTTTAAAGCCCTAAAATCAAGAAAATGGTAATTATGTAAAGGATATTTCTATCTAAACTTATGGGTATCAGGAGTCGGTAAGAGCAGAATCTTCTGTAAAGCAGTAGTTGCTATAGCAACATGTGATCAATAACTTAGCCTGTTGCGCAGAACATTTATTAAAGGTAACAATATGAAGAAAACAAACTTACAGTAGGATAAGGCCATTTTGCATGTTGTTGCCACCAGTTTTTCAACACTGAAGTAGTATCACCAGGTAACTTTCCAGCGCTTCTCTTTCTAATAATTTCTTCCCTAACGTCTTTGATTCTCGATCGGAATCCCTGCAAGGAAAAATTGTTGGCGTCATTTAAAGTTTAGCATATACTGCTGGAACATAAAAAAAACATTCAAGGAATCCAGTAATATAAAAATAAAGATCATGCACCTGTTTGAGTTCAATTTTTAATTCTTCTCTAACTCTTTCCACTAAACCCCATCTCTTTACAATTCATTCATCTCTTTAAGCAGTCTAACTCTAAAGAGAGATTTATACTTTTGATTCTGTTGATTGATTTCCCCCTTGTACAAATATCACCAACTCCAAAGGGACCTGATAACCCTAATTCAATAACATTCCACACAATACCATCATTTTCTCCTGATAACACAAATATCACCCAACTATGAAATCCAAATCGAGTTACACGAATCGTAAAAACCCTAGTTCAAAACAACAACCAATCCCTAATCAAAAAATTCTTTCGGAACTCCAAAAGAAGAAATAACCTAATGGAAATGCAATTTCAATCAAAACCCAATTGAACTGATTCAATCAAAATCCAATCGAACACAACTATAACCTAATCATTCATTTCTAAAATTATTGCTGCTACCATTTTCGCCTTGAGATGATAATCACCATTTTCGCCATTGATGAAGTAAACATACACAAATATTTCAATATCTTTCACAAAAACATGCACAAATATTTCAAGTATAACCCTAGCTAATACTCAACTTTTCTTCTTCCGCCTATCTTTATCACCAGTAAATCTAGCTTTTTGGATTTTTGATTTGTTTGCGAAAGCTATCGATCTTCTAGTTCTCAGACCATTTGTTCCTTATGATTTCTGCATTTCTCCATCTCAGATAACCAGTGAGTAGAGGTAGAGGTGGTGGTTGAGGCATTAAAGAAGAAGACAGTGGCTGTTTATTTTGGTGGGGAAAGAAGAAAATGAAAAGAGGAAAGTGATTTTAGGTTAACATATGATGTAAGTTTTTTGGCGGGTTGGGCGGGTGGGTCGGGTGAGAGAAGGTTTCACTCGCACCCGACCCATCATAAGCCGGGTAAAGGAAGTTATCACCCGCACCCGACCCGTTTAACAGCGTGTCGGGCGCGGGTCGGGTCAAAATGGGGGGGTGCGGGTCGGGTTGGCGGGTTGGATCAGGTATGTGCAGCCCTAGTTGGGTTTATTGGGTCGAACCCAACCGTAAATCTTCCTGGATTTTGTTTTGTATTTTATCGTTTTGATCATAACTCCCTCATACGATGTCCGATTGACCTCATTTTTTTTGGATTGACTTCGTCTTTCAATTCTCTACAAGATAGAAATGAAACAAATTTTCAAATCTATTCATCTAATTTTACGGTTGGGTTCTATGCTAAAACTCAACCGTAAAAATTGTACGAGTGATTGTTTGTTACGGTAGGGTTCTAGGATGAAAACCTAACCGTAATTGTGAGTTACGGTTGGGTCTGATGCTTAAACCCAACCGTAAAACTGTTACGATTTGGTGTTCATCCATGTTTCTTCTGTTTACGGTTGGGTTGGGAAGAACACCCAACCGTAAATGGCTTTTACGGTTGGGTTCGACATGAAAACCCAACCGTAAAATTCTCTGAATCAAAAAAGAATCATCTTCTCATACGTAATTTCATCAAATTTGAGCCATTAAAAGACCAAGAGTTTAAGTTAAAGCTATACCTCACTACTCTGGTTGATTGAATCAAAATCTAGGGTTTTTTAAAAAACCCTAAAAAAATTTCTTACATTTCTTCTAATTTTTCTTCCCAGCAAACCAAAAAGAAATTTTTTTGAATTCATTTGATTAAGTATAAGATTATTTTTGACTAATCATGATTAGCTTAATCTATTAGCTAATTAGTTTTACTAATACTAACTAATTAGGGGTATTTTAGCCATTATAAAAATATCATGGATAAGAGGTTTTAAAATTTTACTTCAAATGTCTTTATTTCATCTTATTATTGGAGCCCCTCTATAAATATGAAAACCCCTAAATTAGACTTCTTTTAAAGCTGGAGAATATGTTTTTCTTTTCAAATATATCAAGCACATAATCTCAAAATGATATAAGCAAATGAACACATATATTCAAGACAAGTCACCATCTAGTTAAAGCCTAAAAGGTGCTGTATTTGATTTGTGAAATTTCTTTTTTCTATGTTTTCAGTTTCTGGCTATCAAAACAAATAAGAAAAAAACTGGTTTTGAAAGAATTACTGCAATTTGAGTTTTATAAAAAAACGGCACAAATCATATGAGATATACAGTGTATATAAGAGTGCACGAATAGAAGAAAAAACAGAGAATGTTAGAAAGCCCTGGTTAATAGCTACTGAAAAATGTATCTTTGGATAATGTAAAATTAAATTGGGGTCAGTTTTTTGTTTCTTAATCTCTTGGGGGTGATATCTTTTCTGGATTGTTCTTTGCTTGTTTTATGTTAGATGGCTACTCGTGGAGCTTAGTCCTATATAATTTTGGTGGTTCACTGTGTACATCTTATAACTTTGTAAACCTTTTTCAATCTATCTATACTGTTGCGGAAGAAAAAAAAGTGCACGAATCCTCCCTCGTACATATTTTTAACCCGGTCGTATAAAATCCCAACACTCTTCGTTTTTCCTATTAATAAAATCGGACATTTGCGGGAACCCAGGTCCATAGAAGATCGAACACTCCTCAACTCTTCTCTAGGTAGAAGACACATGGACTTGATTATTATATCAAGATTTTTTCTTTGATACACAATGAGTTTGGAAATTAGTTGGATGCACAATCTTTAGACTTTCAAATGTAGCAATGCTAATTTTTCTTTAATTAATGTGAATCGTATTCCAGATAGTGTCTTCTACTCTTCTTCACGCAACTAGTTTATAATACATTTAAAATGATGAAACACAAATTTGAAAAAGAAAATATGCAAAACCATTTTCTTTACCATTTTAAAATGATATCTTTATTCTTCAGATCGTAACACTAGTGAGGAGGGTTCATGGTTCAAAAATAAATAAATGAGTAGGTTTCGAATTGGCACGTCAATATGCGAGTAAGACGACTGTAGTGACCCTAAACGAGTAGGGTTGGAGTTGGCATTCTCTTACCACAAAAAAAATGGGTAAGCTTACCCTAACCCGCAGGTTAATGGCTAAACCTTTAAAAATCTGTACACGATATGGGGCACTTTCTTGTGAATATGGGGCACTTTCTTGTGAATCGATAATCTGCATCCTAAACCATTATGGACCAAACACCAAAAGAAAGTAAGTACCTTAGGAGAAACTTCTTTAACCTGCCACATTCTTTTCCAGGGAAAAGTTATCAGCTGCACTAGTAGAGGTCTGACCAACAGTCTCTTGTAATATATTCCCCGTTTCTGGAATAGAGTTACTATCACTTTTTTAATTTGACCAATTTTTACGCTAAAATAAAAAAGTAATAGTAACACTTTTCCAGAAACAAAGGTAATATATCTTTTGGAAAGATTTAAAGCTAAATTCACCAGTTTTTGTGAACTTCCAAGTGATTCTGTCCTTGCCGATGTAAATCTTGGATATTTCCTTAATAGTAAGTTCGCAAAATAGTAATCTCAACTTGATCAAATTCCAACATTTGCCACTAGGAGTCATAAGATCATTGACAGTAATATTATGGTCCACTGCAGTGCTAGGCAATTCTGGCATAAACGAGTCCACTGATGGGATCCATGGATCCCTCCAAAAATATCACCCATTTACAATCTCCAATAGACCAAAAACATCATCTTCTCAGTTCAATTCTGACCGACAGCATCGCTCTCCAGGTACTAGATGAACTCGCATGTTTTTTTACGTCCCAAAATGATCTTTGTCGAAGATACTTTGCCTTTCACAACTGCATCCACAAAGAATCCGGTTCAGCTAGTAATCAACATCCTATTTCAGTTGCAATGGCCTTGTTCATGTCTTCGAAGGAGCATAAACCCATTGCACCTACTTCTTTTGTTTTGTTGAACCAACCCCAACTTATAAGGTGTAACTGTCGAGTATGATTGATATGACCCCACCAGAAGTTGCGAGTAATTTGGTTCGATCTCTTGATAATTTATTTAGGTACTATATCATTTTCCATGGAGTAAACCGGTATGAGAGACAAGGCTTGTTGAATCAGTTTCGTATGCCTAACATGCGTCAAATTGTGTACTTTCCATCCAGAAAGTTTAGTTGGAGAATATTCCTGTAACAGTAAGCAAACCAAACAGAAACTTAAAAGAGATTAATCGTTAGAACAAAACAGCACACTTCAGACAATCACACACACACAAAAGATGGAGTCGCCTGTTCAACAGACTGCCCTTAACTCGATATTTGCCGGGTACACCTCTAGAAAGAGTGTTGCTATACCACTAGTGAGGACAAATCGAATCCAGGATAAAATCACCTGATACCAACCCATCTAGCAAAAACTCGTTGGCCCGTTGCGAACTTAACAACAGAATAAGAAAGAATTTTTTTTATCTACGTGCTCAAAACAAAACAGGAAGAGGGAAAAGACGACAGGATAGTAGCTGCTTCTGGGGTAAGTGAAAATATGATTTTTGTTTTTCTTTTATAGGAGAAGAAGACTGTTGATTTTTCAAACTGTCAAAATTCATTTAATTCAACATATTTAATCGAGATATTTAATTAAAAGATCTTGTTTATTAAACCTGATTTAATTTTATAAATACAAAACGGTCAAATATTTAATGTATAGAATTAAAATATAAAACCGTTGAATCTTTGATGGGTACACGCCGGGCGCACGCCGGAGCACACGTCGGGCGCATGCCGAGGCTCGCACCAAGGCTCGTACCAATGCTCATGCCAATGCTCACGCCAAGGCACACACAAAAGCACACGCAAGCTCCGCAAGCCCGCGGCCCGCGGTGCTTCGGTGCGAAGCACCGCACATGTGTGCATTTGCCCACTAGTCTATTTCCTAAGTCCATATCCAATCCACTAGTTCTTTTTCCTTATATAGAACGTTTGTGGTAATAAGGATAAACTTCCTCCTTGGTTTGCCCAATATGGGACAAACCAAAGGTTTCTCATTCACTAAGAAGTGAAAATGGATGGCTTTGTTATTTCCACCACAAGTTTGGACTAGTGACCCTAGGTCCCTTTAAGATATATTAAGTAACAAAATTAATTTTAAGTAACAAATCCATTTTTAATTCTAACAATCCCCCACATGAATGAAGAAAGCGATAAATCATAAAACCGGAAAACAAGAAATACCTCTTAAGCAATAGGTGTCCATAAGGAATTGAACCTCTGCTTAGTGAGAAGTACCGGAACTACTTGATGGACAGTGAACGCGATGTCTTGAACTGCCATAGTTTGGTGTAATTCATCAATAGATCCTTACGCAAGATATCTCTCAAGAGTGCTGTTAAGTTCACGCCATTGTGTCCGTTTTGGCCCTGGACATATCCCGTTTCTCAGAATACTCTAGAGAATCAGCTCAATTCTCATAGGAAGCGACCCACTTCCTCATTCAGATAGGTGAGTTCTATCAAGAGTGTTAACTGCTACACCCCATTTCAATCTTAAATTGAAACTATAGAACTCATTAAGACTTTACTATAAGTCATCCTCACATGCAGTCCAAGTATCATGTCTACACCATAGGGAAGGGACAGAGAAAATAATTCCCTGATAGTGTTTAATTTTTACCCGCCACAAATTAGTTGTCTCATTCAAAACCTTGATCTTGGGATCTCCAGTCAGCAAGGTTGAGTATCCTTCATGGCAAGTTTTTAATTTATGAGCTTAAGTCCCATCCCCCTCGATGCATTATTAACTATCTCCTTGGACAAGCCTTTCGTCAAAGAGTCCGCGATATTCTCCTTAGCCCTAACAAAGTCAACAGAAATAACGCCAGTTGAGATTATTTGTTTTAGAGAATTGTGTCTTCTCCTAATATGAATAGATTTTCCATTATAGTTGCTGTTTTTAGCATTAGCTATTGCAGCTTGACTATCACAATATATAAATATAGCTGGCACAGGCCTATGCCATAGAGGATTGTCTTCTAAAAAACATCTTAGCCAAGCGGCTTCCTCTCCTGCTTTATCTAACGCAATAAATTCGGGTTCCATAGTGGATCGAGCGATACAGGTCTGTTTGGAACTCTTCCAAGACACTGATCCACAGCCTAGAGTGAATACATATCCACTCGTAGACTTAGACTCCTCTGAGTCTGCTATCCAGTTTGCATCACATTATCCTTCAAGAACATCGGGGTATCTTTCATAAATCAAACGGTAGTTTAAAGTGTATTTAAGATACCTCAACACTCTGAAAAGTGCATCCCAATGCTCATGTCCCGGATTACAGGTATACCTACTTATTCTACTCACAACATAGGCAATGTCTGGTCTTATGCAGTTCATTAAATACATCAGACTTCCTATGACACGTGAATATTCAAGTTGCGAGACTCCATTGTCTTTGTTTTTCTTGAGTTTGCAAGAAGGGTCAAATGGAGTACTTGCTGGTTTACTATCAAACTGGTTAAATTTCTTAAAAACTGATTCAACATAATGATATTGACTAAGACTGAATCCATTTCCTTTCTAATTTTCATCCCTAGGATTACATCAGCAGGACCTAAGTCTTTCATGTCAAAGTTCTCACTCAACATGTTCTTAGTGGAATTAATGATTTCTAAGGTTGTACCTAGTATACGCATATCATCAACATACAAGCATACAATTACACAGGCATCATTGATAGATTTATTGTACATACATTTGTCAGCTTCATTTATTTTAAATCCACTAGAGAACATTACATGATCAAATTTTTCATGCCATTGTTTCGGAGCTTGTTTCAAGCTATATAAAGACTTTTTAAGTCTACACACTTTGTTTTCATAACCCTTCACTACAAAGCCTTCGGGTTGGTCCATATAAATTTCTTCATCTAATTCACCATTTAGGAACGCAATTTTTACATCCATTTGATGTATTTCTAGGTTATGAATTGCAGCGATTGCAATTAGCATCCTAATGGAAGTAATTCTAGTGACAGGTGAATAAGTGTCAAAGAAATCTACACCTTCTATTTGTGTATAGCCCTTAGCTACTAGTCTAGCTTTATACTTTTCCACAGTTCCATCTACCTTACGTTTTCTCTTGAAGATCCATTTATAACCTACGGGTTTGCACCCTGGAGGTAAATCTACTATCTCCCAGGTTTCATTCTGAACAATAGAATCCATCTCACTAATAGTGGATTCTTTCCACCATGGAGCTTCAGACGAAGTCATGGCCTCTTTATAGGTTTATGGATCAGTTTCAACTAAACAAGTTATGAAGTCTGGCCCAAAAGATTTTTCTATTCTAAGTCTTTTGCCTCTTCTAGGTTCATAAACAGGTTCATCTTCTTCTATCGGTAAAATATGGCTAGAAGAAGGGACATCTAGGGGATCATCACATATCATGCGAGATTCAGATTTCAACGGAAACACATTTTCAAAAATGTAGCATCCCTAGATTCCATAATGGTGTTCACACCAATTTCCGAGTTTTCAGAACTCACAACCATAAACCTATAAGCAGTGGTGTGTTCGGGATATCATATGAAGACACAATCAACTGTTTTTAGGTCCTATTTTAGTCCTCTTAGGTGGAGGAATAGAAACCTTGGATAAACACCCCCACACTTTGAGGTATCCATAAGAGAGTTGTTTGCGTTTCCATAATTCATACGGTGATTTGACTGATCCTTTAAGGGGCACTCTGTTCAGGATATAGCAAGCTGAGAGGAAGGCCTCCCCCCACAAGTTCGCCGGTAGTCCTGAACTGATTAACATGGCATTCATCATCTCCTTAAGGGTTCGGTTTTTCCGTTCAGCCACTCCATTAGATTGTGGTGAATAAGGAGGAGTTACCTCATGAATAATGCCATGTTGTGCACAAAAGTTTCCTATAGGGATTACATATTCACCCCCACGGTCAGATCTAATGGTTTTAGTTGTGGTGTTCAATTGGTTTTCCACTTCTAATTTATATAATTTAAATGCTTCTAAAGCATCATCTTTTCCTTTAAGCAAGTATATATGACAGTATCTAGTACAGTCATCTATGAAAGTGACAAACCATTTTTTACCACCTGTGGTTTGGATTGATTTCATATCAACTAAGTCTGAGTGAATTAACTCTAAGGGATTAGAACTTCTGTGGACATTTTTCTTAAAGGGCTTCTTAGCATATTTTGATTCTACACAAACTTCACATTTATGTTCATATTCCAAATTTAATTTTGGAATGCAGCCATAGTTTGCCAATTTGTTCATTGAATTATAATTTACATGACTAAGTATACCATGCCAGATATTCAATGAGACAATAACATAAGAAGAATCAACTTTATTAACTTCAACAGAGGTTACAGATAATTTGTATAGGCCTTCATCCTTATAGCCCTTTCGCAAAAAATCATTTCCTTAGTGATAATCACTTTCCCAGACTCAAATACAATCTTAAAGCCCTTATCATCTAGCACACCACTTGAAACGAGATTCTTGCAGATGTCTGGTACGTGTAAAACTTCATTCAATGTGAGGATTTTCCCAGAAGAGAGCTTCAGCGAAATTTTTCCTTTTCATGCAACCTGTGCTGCAGATGAATTACCCATATAGAGTTTTTCTCCTTCTCCTACCGTCTGATAGGAGGTGAACATGTCTTTACTTCCGCAGCCATGTTTGGTATCTCCAGAGTCTACCCACCAGTGTCTCACATTGGTAACTAATTTAACCTCAGACACCGTGCCAGAAAACTCATTTTTACTACCTTCAACTAAATATACATTTGTTTTCTTAAAATTCGCATCTTTACGTTTTCTACAATGAATTGCCATATGGCCAGACACACCACAAACATAACATGCTCCCTTAATTTTACCAATAGTAGATTTTGGTTTTTGAAAAGTACATTTTCTTTGTGGGCCAGGCTTGCGCTTGTTGTGGTCCATACTTAGAGTAGAAAATTTGTGTTCGAGAACGTGAGCTTTGTTTGACATGTCTCTTGCAGAAGAAACATTCTTTTCCTTTGAACACGATAATTCTTCAACTTGGATTTTCTTGCCCAATTCTACCATGGAAATTTCACCAGTTTCATGTCTTAGTCTTCTCTTGTATTCAGCCCAGGAATTTGGCAATTTTTCAATAACAGCAGAAACTTGAAATGTTTCGTCAATAACCATTCCTTCAACAATTATTTCATTAATAATTTTTTGCAGCTCCAGAAACTGATCAACCACTGATTTATCATTCATCATTTTATATTCCAGAAAACGTGCAACCAGGAATTTTTTACTTCCTGCTGTTTCTGCTTCATATTTATCTTGTAGTGCAGTCCATAAATTGTAAGCATTAAAATTATCCTTAGCATTGTAAAAATCATATAAAGCATCTTCTAGGCAGTTTAAGATATGATTTTTAGCCATATAATTACTTCTCTTCCAACTTTCTAAGTCCTGTAATTTTTCAGGTTCGTTCAGAGACTCACCAAACGGCTTCAGAACCATATCATCTAGCATGTGGAAACTCAGGAAAAATAACATTTTTGACTGCCATCTCTTGAAGTCCTTTTCAGAAAATTTCTGAGGTATGTCAAGATCAGTCTTCACCATTGTTACAGAAGTAAAATTTTCAAATTAAACAAGGTATCGAGTTAAGAATGTGGAGAATATTCCTGTAACAGTAAGCAAACCAAACAGAAACTTGAAAGAGATTAATCGTTAGAACAAAACAGCACACTTCAGACAATCACACAGACACAGAAGATGGAGTCGCCTGTTCAACAGACTGCCCTTAACTCGATATTTGTCGGGTACACCTCTAGAAAGAGTGTTGCTATACCACTAGTGAGGACAAATCGAATCCAAGATAAAACCACCTGATACCAACCCAGCTAGCAAACACTCGTTGGCCCGTTGCGAACTTAACAGCAGAATAAGAAAGAAAATTTTTTATCTACGTGCTCAAAACAAAGCAGGAAGAGGGAAAAAGACGACAGGATAGTAGCTGCGTCTGGGGTAAGTGAAAATCTGATTTTTGTTTTTCTTTTATAGGAGAAGAAGACTGTTGATTTTTCAAACGGTCAAAATTCATTTAATTCAACATATTTAATTAGAGATATTTAATTAAACGATCTTGTTTATTAAACCTGATTTAATTTTATAAATACAAAACGGTCAAATATTTAATGTATAGGCACACGCCGTAGCTCGCGCCGAGGCTCGCACCGAGGCTCGCGCCAATGCTCGCACCAATGCTCATACCAAGGCACAGGCAAAAGCACACGCAAGCTCCGCAAGCCCGCGGTGCTTCGGTGCGAAGCACCGCACATGTGTGCATTTGCCCACTAGTCCATTTCCTAAGTCCATATCCAATCCACTAGTTCTTTTTTCTTATATAGAACGTTTGTGGTAATAAGGATAAACTTCCTCCTTGGTTTGCCCAATATGGGACAAACCAAAGGTTTCCCATTCACTAAGAAGTGAAAATGGATGACTTTGTTATTTCCACCTCAAGTTTGGACTAGTAACCCTAGGTCTCTTTAAGATATATTAAGTAACAAAATTAATTTTAAGTAACAAATCCATTTTTAATTCTAACAAGTTTCGCTTCCATTATTTCAATTAGAAACTCATATGAAGAGGGTCTATTAGCTGGAAGTAAGAGCTTAATGCCCAAATATATTTCATGTGTTCCCATTTGTCTAACCCCAGAGCCGCAGCCACTTCCCATTGAGATAATGAAGACACTGATTTGCTAAACATGATATATGATTTTGCGAAATTAACAGCTTGACCTGACCTTCGATTATACATTGCTAAAATGGGTTGCATCGAGTTCAAATTCCTCTGACTCATATTTCTAAATAATACCAGATCATCCGCAAACATGATATATGAGATACTAGGTGCCCATCTATTCTCTTTCAAGCCATGATACAAGCCTTCAATTTCCATCTTGCGCATTTGCCATGATAAACCTTGAGAGCATACAATGAATAAATACGGAGATAACGGACAACCTTGTCTTAATCCTCTCCCCCTATAGAAAAATCCTTGAAGCTGTCCATTGTTTAACACAAAGTGGCAGTTCTCACGCATGGCTTGATGAGTTTGAGGGGGTTTCCTTGAATACCAATAACCTGCAAAATAACCATAAAAAAACATCATTATACTCTAGTGTAAGCCTTACTCATGTGCAACTTTAGGGCAAAATCTCCTAGGACAGAAGCAGACTTGCTCATAGAGTGTATTAGCTTCTTTGCAACCATAATATTATCAATAATTAGTCGACCAGGCACAAAGGCTGATTGACTTTTGTCAATAAATTCAAATAGGAATGGTCGAATTCTATTAGCTATGATCTTAGCTACCACCTTATATAGAACATTACACAAAACAATGGGTCGAAATTCAATATGAAGGGCTGGGTTGTTTACCTTTGGGATAAGAACAAGGTTGGTATGATTATGACTTGGTGGAATGGAGGAGGTTGTACTAAAAGTTTTCTTGATTATCTTGACAAAGTCCTCACCAACCACTTGCCAATATTTTCTTTAAAAACAAACTAAAAATCCATCCGTGGATTTCAAAGCCCCCATATTTTGTAACACATCTATGATCTCCTTGGAGATGGGATAGTAGAAATTGAAGAGCTTTTCTCTAATGATAGCCTTGTACTCACGAAATATTGACAGGAGTTACATTTTTACATGCTTCACTCGTGAACATGTGACTGAAGTGATTAACCAATGAAATTTAATCGTTTTCATGTTCGAGGTCCACTGATTTTCAACTTTGAGAGCATTATAATGTTATTCTTTTCATTGATGGAGGACCTGAAGGTGAAATTTTTTCGTGTTCTTGTCACCTGCTTGGATCCATTGTGACTTTGCTCTTTGTTCTTAGAAAAGCATGTCTTATGTCATAAGAAGTTCAATCTTATTAATCACAAGAACTTGCTCTTGCCTAGTATCTCGAGATGAAACCTCCTCTTGAAGTTTAGTGACAATGGATTTTTGAACCTCAATTTCCTTTGAAATGTTACCAAACAAAATTCTGCTCCATTTAGACAAAGTCTCACCAAGACATTTCAGCTTAGCAATAGTGCTATACTACCACCAACTTTCCATCCCTTCCCAATAATAAGTGCTTAACTCACATGTTTAAAGTATAAAATCCATACTTGTTTTAGCTATACTTCTTGCATATTACTTGTTATTATGATTATTTTTTAGTTTATGTCCTATATTAGGTGAATCATCCAAAAAGGAGCTACAAAGTGTTGAAATGGACAAGGAAGTGAAGTACTATTGATGAAGAAGGGATAAAGACCAACTTTAACTCATTCAAATCCAGGATTTCTTAAAACCATCTTGAAGAGAACGAGAATACGAAGCCAGCGCAAAAAGAATAAGGTCATTCCGAGTTCGGACAAAGAAGTTACGGCCAAGACAATGATGTGATTTTAATATAGTGAAAAAAAGGGTTTGATTCTCAGACTTGTGAAGATTCGATTTCCAGACCTAATTTTTAATGACTAAAAATAAAGAAGATTCAAACAAAGTTGATTTAAAATTGATGGGAAGAACTAGGGCTAAGATTCCACTATTAACCAATATTTCAAGTGATAAAATCTTACAATTCTTGTATTCAACTTATTCTAAATATTGCCAAAGTTAGGTTTTTAAAAGAATAATTGTAAATCGAAAGCATGAGACATCAAAAGTTTAAAACTAAGCATAACCCATCAAAAGAAAACACAATTATTTGAGAAAAACCATTTTTTTCAATTTAATTCAAAGCAATTAATAATAAAAGAATTATAAATAATAGATAAAATAGAAGTTACCACTTATTTATTGGAGAAATAGCTTCCTGAGTCGCCCCAGTGATGATGATTGGCTCATTGTATTGGAAACACCCTCAAAAATATATTTCATAGCTCAAAAAGTGCTTACAATGGTGAAATAATAGTAACACAGGAGAACAAAGACACTTATAAGCGTTACAGAGAAGTGTTCTCTGCGTTACAGAAGAAGGAAAAGGAAACATGAATAAAGAACGGACTTCAGGTGCTTCAGAAATAGGACTGCTTGAGGGACTGTGTTAGCGACAGTTCCCTGGAGACTTATGTTCTTCACCAGCAACAGAAGTATTTTCTCCTGGAATTTTTTCGGCGGCCCTAGCTGGTTTGTTTCTCGTTTCTCTTGGTTATATATAGTATTAGTGAACCCTAGAAACCCTAGAGAACCGATAAGGACTCCAAAACAACTCCCAATCAAACTCAAATTACGTGTAAATCCTAAAAAGAGTCAAATTCCTTTTTCCGGCTTGATTCACTTCTGCAACCATTTTTTCCGGGTGAAACACGTTTTTTGACGTGTATTGATCCTGTTTTGGTTGTTTACTTCCCTTGGGTAACTCATATTCACTTCCAAATCCTTAGCATTCGATTCCAAACAACTCAGGAAGATTCTCACGTGAAACCCAAACTTCCCGCCATTTTCGTGATTTCAAATTCAAAGGGAAGGGGTGCACCTATCCAACAGTGGGGTCCCTTTAACAATTTATCCTAGGTGCCTTTAGTAATTTTTCCGGGTGCCTTAATCAACTTTTTGAGCCGATTTTTCTGCAATTATTTATTTCTCAAAATACCTACAAAGACATAAAAAGCCATAATAAGTACAATATCGAACACTATCAAAATAGATAATCAAGCACAATTTAGACACAAAAATATGTCTATCAAATACTCCCAAACTTACTATTTGCTAGTCCTCGAGCAAATCTAATCTAGAAATAAAATTCTAACTCACTTTCGCAGGAATCACGACTACATTTAGCATATGTAATAAGCCTTTAAACCCCTAAGTGGCCTTAGTGGACGAGTTTTGTCTCGTGAGGGTTTACAAGATGTATACCCACAAAACCTTTACTTCAAATTTTATTTACTCCAAATTTTAGCTACTCGTGAACGATTGGGGATAGACACTAAACAAGCTATTTAATTGGCATACTAAATTCTTCGGCTATGGGAATCATCACCCTATATGAGTTCAACTATTGTACACGAGTTTTTACTCAAGCATACTAAAATTCATATGTAAGAAAACAAAGATCTACTCAGATAGTCGTTCAACCACGATGCTCAGAATCTATCAAAGTTCAATCACATGAAAAGATCTAAAAGATGGATGTGGAAAATATGAAGTTTGCGCAATTTGACTAAGGTGAACGGTGTTTCCCATATCTGTCTGAAGGTCAGTGCCAGGATGAATCCTAATGGATTGAGATACGCTCCCACTGGTCTTAATCATTATACTAATATCGATTCAAATGGTATATACAAGGGTTCCAGCGATCGATTTATTAAGTATAAAACACTTATAAATGTAGTAACAACATGATTGGATCAAATTGAATCCAAGTGCATGGTCCTTATCAGCATCTTACATGATAGTTCTCATGGATCCTGCATTCCAGCTTGCTTAGGCGACGGAGACAGGGAGAACACACACATATTTCTATCAAAGTGTCAATACTCGATTTTATTTCTTTTTTAAATAAAATATAGTCTAAATAATCTCAAACACTCTATTTCATCCTGGTGGTGATAACAATTCGATACTGGTGCCCCACCAAATCACTTAGAGAAACACAAATTACAAAAATAAAAATAGAAGGTGATATGGTTGAGATAGGCTCCGAGATATGGTGACAAATATCATGTTATTTATAACACTTGAACTCTGTCATTTTATGAATAAACCATTTAACTGGGCACACCAATTCCTATAGAAAAAAGCTAAGTTTCCATCTACCTAGAATGGTTAGTGTCATCCTGAATTTTTCATAAGTTTTTAGACTTTGGAGTTTTATGTCTCATTAAAAGTTTCTCCCTTTACCCCCAAACTTAAATCTAACATTGTCCTCAATGTTCTAAAGATGAATGATTAAAAGCATGAACAAGGAGAAACTGTTACCAATCGAAGGAAAGGAGTTAAGGAAAGATATTACGGTGTCGCATGAGCATGGGTTACCTCCCAGGAAGTGCTAAGTTTAAAGTCTTCAGCCAGACTAAGAAAGAATTAGTCACCTCATAAAATCATATAGCAATAGTCTGAACAATTGTGGGTCATCTGAATCAAATAGTGCTATCAACAAATAAGAGGAAACTGCAACAGGCCAAGAAAATGAACAAACGGAGCACACCCTTATCTAGTTTTTTGTTTAAGACAATTACATCTAGCTGTGGTTCAGGCTCAGGCTCTATAAAAGGGTCTAGATAAAATATTTTCATGGGATGAATTTCCTCATAGGCAGGATCAACAAGATCAGGTTGTAAAGTGTGGAGTAACTCAACTAAGAATTTAGAAGCACATAATAAAAACCTGAATAATTGTGGATCCTCAAAGTCAATCAGATTTGACTCACATGATTGACTACTATGAAGGTGGTCATTCCTAAAAAAATGTGTCGATTCTAATTCCCTAAAGTAATTAGGCTTAGTCTCAAAACTTAATCACTGACACATTTGAAATTCATACATTCCCACATATGGAAGAAAATATTTTGGTTGGAAAAAAAAGTCAATCTTGGTATTATTTCCTAGGTAAACCACATCGACCAGAGGATGGGTTTCTAACAACTGAACTTCTTTCTGGACATCAACAGGCTCAGGAAATCTAGTTTTAAGATGATCTTGTAAAATGGTAGATGTGCAAATGTCAAGTCCCAAGTTAGGGACCTTTCTAAGACTTAAAGGTAAACACAGGTAGAATGATAGTCAACCCCAAACTTAGAGTTTTCAGTGTCTTTAGATAGACTAGTCACAATTTCCCTATTTTCTAGATCGTCAGATTCCGAAAATGGTCAATTGCTTCTTCAAGGTTATAATCAGGTGGTGCATCCTCACTCATATTTACAATCTCTACGAGTCTATCTTTGTTATCTAAGACTATTGTTTCTAAATCGTTGGACTCTAAAACAGTATTCTCAGGATAAACCCGTTCCTTTAAACCGTTATCGACTTCAAAACAAGAAAATTCTACATCGTCTAAAACAGTGGTATGTCTAGTCAAATCCTCTTCCTTTTTAATAGGTGAATAATCATTAAAATTATTTGGATTTGAACTAGAAATAACACTATCATCATGAAGCACAATTGGAGTGACAATTTCTTGATCACTCTGCCTGTATATTCAAGTTCTTCACCAATATTATCCTCATCATCATAATAATATACAGATGTTTGAACCTCGTCTAAATAAGTAGTGTTACCAATTCTATCCTCGTCCTCTTGAATAGGTGAATAACTATCAAGGGTAGCACTATATTGGAAATTAAGATTATTTTGAGCAATAATATTCTTTGCAAGACTTTCATTACCACTTAATGTAAATCTATTTGTATTCTCAGCTAACTGCTTTAGGGATTCGTCTAGAGAAAGAGTTGGACTACTAATTGTTCCCCCCCAACGTAAGACAAACCTATTTGTATTCTCAGCTAACTGCTTTAGGTATTCTTCTAGAGAAACAGATGGATCATAAAGAGTACTAGATAGCAACTGCTCGTGTGATTCCTCTAGAGGCATAATAGGTTCATTATAAAGACTACTAGGTTGCATCTTCTTTAGGGCATCCCTCTAAGACAAAGAACTTGAATCATCATAAGAAGTACTAGATTGCATCTTCTTTAGGGCATCCCTCCAAGAAAAAGAACTCAAATTTTGCTCATGTGATTCTTCTAGAGAAGGATTTGGGTTATCATAGGGAGTACTAGATTGCATCTTCTTTAGGGCATCCCTCCAAGATAAAGAACTAGATATTTTCTCATTTTCATGTTCATATGACGGGTGTGTATATGAATAGTAATTGGGATCACCTTGGTATGAGAAATAACCTCCAAAAGGTTGATGGTGGTCCCGACTACTATCCACACCATGTTGATAGTACAAATAATGTCTATTTTGAAATTCAGTCGGATATTCATTGTATTGGTCCTCATAATACCAGTTCGACATTTTCTAAAAACTTCCTAATATATTTACAAAAAAAAAATCTAAGAAAATAAATCCTAACATGAAAGGGTTCTAAACATATCACAAGCAAGGCTGACTCAACCAAATCAAACCTATTAAATCTAGCAAACAAAAAGCATGATGGCTCCACTTAGATTGTTTCTAGACCAGCTTCTATTCTTTCGAAAGGCAACTAGTTACAATTTTAGCAAACCTCTTAGAACGATCCGAATTAGATTAAGTCGAAGAGAAACAGGATAAGCTCTAAGGAGCTTTGATAACCCTGTCTCTTTGGCACTTTTCCCTGGGTTACAAGGCGGCTCTAATCAACTTAAAATAATCTTCCGGAACTTTGAGTTAGGCTAATAAAGTAACTAGTACAGTCCTTTTAAACGAGTTTCCTATAAGCTCGTTACCGTATCGGTCTCTTTCTAGTCAAAATTTTAAGGTTTAGGTTCGCGTTTGGTTACGTGTTTCTAAAGCGGGCAAGAAGGAAACGGTGATGAAATCTGAGTCCTTATATTGTATGGCCAGTTCTTTCCCTTTACTAGAAAAGTAGTCCGTTTTTAGTTCCTCAACATATATGCATACGAAGGAATGCAGTAAACCCACTTGCAGGGGATTCGTGGGTTGATCGAGTCTTACCTCCCGTACCAGACGGGGGATGAATCGGTTGTAGTCGACTCGGGCCACCGACTCTTGTGTCAGTGTACGAACCTGAGGGGCCGAGAAAATATCGTAATTGCCGTCCTTCCCTGTAGCAGTTTATATTTAAATTACCCTTCCGTAGGGTTTAAAAATTATAAAATGTCCAAAGTCCAAAATAAAGTCCAAAAATTGTCCAAAATAAAAGAAAAATTACAGAAATAATAAAAATTCCTAATACAATTTTCTAAACAAATAAAATCTAAAGAAAATAAATCTAATTAATAAAAATAAAATCTAAAAATAAAAGTCTTTCTTTTCTTCTCCGTTCTTTAAGCTTTAACCTTTAACTCCAAGTCCTTAACTTTAACTTCAAGTCTTTAATCACCAAAGTCTTTTGATAGACACATTTATGTGCCTTATTTGGTCTCATACTTGTGTTAATAGTTCTCATATTTTGTACTAATATTATTATTTTATGTGCTTTTAGGGTTTTTGGAAGAATAAACTTTTCTGGAGAAAATTGGCTTAAAAGTGTTAAAAACACCCCCATCAAAAGTGTTAAAGGAACCCAGAATTGATAAAGGCACCCAACGAATGGATGAAGGCAACCACATATTTTGAATTCAATCTGAATTTGGCGGGAATTTTATTTCTATTGATCTGTGAAGATTGGTAAGAGATTTGAATGATATCTTTGGGAGATTTTTGCAAGATTTCAAGGCAGAATTATCTTCTTGCCATCATAACAAGATGCTTATACGTGATAAAATCAAAATCTCTGCAAATATTTTTGTAGCGTAAATCAAACAGGGAAGAACAAAAGTTTCAGGAAAATGGGATATTTTTCATAATCGCATATGTTTCTGTTACCATGAAATATTCATGAGTATTTTGAAGATCAGAGCAACAAGGGGAAACAATATCATAATATCAAAAAAGAATCACCGAGATTGGTTGTAAAAATCAAAGAAAAAATATCACCGAGTATTTCCATTAAATGAAAAGATATGTGAGAAATTTGTAAAAGATTTCGAGTGTTTTGATCGTGCTAGTATAAATAGAAGGGTCTGCAGAGAGTATTGGAGAGTACTGGGAGAGCTCACAGTGAGCCAGAGAATCAAAGAAAAAATTCTAGGAAAAAATGGTTTGTTGCTGGTGAAGAAGAAGGTGAAGAACATAAGGCGCCTAGAAACTGTCGCTGATTCAGTCATAATTTAGAAGCGCCTGGAGTCCGTCCTTTCTTTCTGTTTTCTTTTTTTTCTTTTGTAACGCAGAAAACACTTCTCTGTAACGCTTATAAGCGTATCAAATCTCCTGTGTTAATATTATTTCACCATTGGAAGCACTTTTTGAGCTATGAAATATATTTTTGATGGCTTTTCCAATACAATGAGCTAAACCCCATATGCTGAGATGACGGAGGAAGCCATTGTTTCAATAAAAGTGGTATAATTCTATTTTAATTAATTTTTGCAATTTCCTTATGATTATTTTCCTTGGTTGAAATTTGATTTTTTGATTTTTGTTAAGCAGTTGTGATTTCGTTAGATGGTACATGCTTTGGCCTAGGTTTTAGATGTTCCATGCTTTTGTTATACAATTCTTGTTTTGAAAATCTACTTGTTGCAATATTCTAGAATCAAATTAGAAGTAAGAATTGCATAAGTAATAATTAAATTGAATCACTTTAATTGGTTAATGGTGAAATCCATAACCTCGTTATTTGTGAATATTATTTTCATATTTTGTGCATATTTTTAGTTTAAAAAGTAGTCTATTAAAATCTAAAATCAGTCTTCACAAGTTCGAGAGTTTGAAACCTTTTCTTACCACAACTACAAATCACATCAATTTTGGCTCAATTTCTTTTCAATCCAACATCCAAAACCTGTAGCAAAAAGAGAAATACCCAAAGAAACGTAAAATAGAACAAAGTAAAAATAAAAATCTAATTATTAAACTAACTAACCTAAAAAAAACTAAAAACAAATCTAAAAACAAGTCCCCGGCAGCGGCGCCAAAAATTGATGTGATTTTAATATAGCGTTAAAAAGGGTTTGATTCTCAGACTTGTGAAGATTCGATTTCTAGACCTAATTTTCAATGACTAAAAATAAAGAAGATTAAAACAAAGTTGATTTAAAATTGATGGGAAGAACTAGGGCTAAGATTCCACTATTAACCAATATTTCAAGTGATAAAATCTTATAATTCTTGTATTCAACTTATTCTAAATATTGCCAAAGTTAGGTTTTTAAAAGAATAATTGTAAATCGAAAGCACGAGTCATCAAAAGTTTAAAACTAAGCATGACCCATCAAAAGAAAACACAATTATTTGAGCAAAACAATTTTTTTTTAATTTAATGCAAAGCAATTAATAATAAAAGAATTGTAAATAATAGATAAAATAGAAGTTACCACTTATTTATTGGAGAAATAGCTTCCTCCATCGCCCAGTGATGATGATTAGCTCATTGTATTGGAAACACCCTCAAAAATATATTTCGTAGCTCAAAAAGTGCTTACAATGGTGAAATAATAGTAACACAGGAGAACAGAGACACTTATAAGTGTTACAGAGAAGTGTTCTCTGCGTTACAGAAGAAGGAAAAGGAAACAAGAATAAAGAACGGACTTCAGGTGCTTCAGAAATATGACTGCTTGAGGGACAGTGTTAGCGACAGTTCCCTGGAGACTTATGTTCTTTACATTCTTCTTCACCAGCAACAGAAGTATTTTCTCCTGAATTTTTTCGGTGGCTCTGGCTGGTTTGTTTCTCGTTTCTCTTGGCTATATATAGTATTAGTGAACCCTAGAAACCCTAGAGAACCGATAAGGACTCCAAAACAACTCCCATTCAAACTCAAATTACGTGTAAATCCTAAAAAGAGTCAAATTCCTTTTTCCGGCTTGATTCACTTCTGCAACCATTTTTTCCGGGTGAAATACGTTTTGTGACGTGTATTGATCCTGTTTTGGTTGTTTACTTCCCTTGGGTAACTCATATTCACTTCCCAATCCCTTAGAATTCGATTCCAAACAACTCAGGAAGATTCTCACGTGAAACCCAAACTTCCCGCCATTTTCGTGATTTCAAATTAGAAGGGAAGGCGTGCCCCTATCCAACAGTGGGGTCCCTTTAAAAATTTATCCTGGGTGCCTTTAGTAATTTTTCCGGGTGCCTTAATCAACTTTTCGAGCCTATTTTTCCATCAATAATTTATTTTTCAAAAATACCTACAAAGACATAAAAAGCCATAATAAGTACAAAATCGAACACTATCAAAATAGATAATCGAGCACAATTTAGACACAAAAATGTGTCTATCAGACAACCGAGATGAAGAAAGTGAAGCCTACAATATTACAATCGTTAGATAATGGGGAACCGTGCCTGCCGATTATATGTGTTTTTGGACACAGAAAAAGTCTGTTATAGGGGTCTTATAATCGTTATATATGAAGGGTATTGAGCCTACCTATTATCGCAAGCCAAGAGAGACTTCTTGAACGCGTTTTGGACTTCTAAAAGGAGGAAACTTGGTCCTAGTGGGTTTCTTAACCCTAGAAGAGATGAGTCACGGACCGAAAAATTCCGCCTCCGGCGCGCTGCGCTTGGGAAGGCCAGAACTCCCCGATGCGTGAGTTTCACAAGTCTAACCCGACTCTAAAGCCTAACTTCTCGCTGGAAAGTGCAGGTAAATTTTTGCTTTCCAAGCATGCCTTATAAGCATGGTACTCAACCGTAGTCTCCATATCGTTCCAACACACCCTTGACCTACAAAGGGTGCAAGTCCATTACAGCCCATGGTGAATGCTTTTGACTAGCATACCATTCCAAATTACCCCCATTATACCAAGGGTTGAAGGCTATACAAGCTAACGGGGATTCCTTTGGCAAGCATCGCATGATTTCGATCATTGTCCAGGACTACTCATGCCTTGGACCAAGAGCTAGGCTATTTCAAGCGTAAGCTTCCGCTTCATCAATTCTACTTCGACCATGCGCTGGAGCCTGCACTTAGCTTATTCTTGCCAAGTGTGCAACATCCAGGCACATGCCATTCCATACCGCAACGGTTACAAGGAAGTATGAACAATCCATCAAATGGAATTGCAACTACCTCATCAAGTGTGGCAACAATCATCTCTTGCTTAGCATTGCCGATCCAGATGATACGAGTTACCTTAATGTCGCAATCATCTCCCAAATTAGATGATGTGAGCGACAAGGTGCTGCACCTCAATGCATTGCATTAGGGCTTTCTACGTACCCAACCCGTACCTTGATGGGATCAAGCATGACCGTAGTTTATCATAGGGTCAATTCAAAAGGGAAAAATAACTTAAGCTTATTAAGGCAAAGCCAACACCGATTCCAACTTCGTTGCAAGGCCAAAGGCCAAGAAAAGCCTAGTCCGCATAGGCTGAAGGACTTTCGCAAGGTATGCACTAGATTGTGCATAACTATCACAAAGTAAACATCAATTCCCACTTCATTGCAAGGCCAAAGGCCAAGCATAGTCTGTATAGGACACATCGCGTTTACATGTGCATTATCGCTCATGCACATTCAAGCAAACCCCCCTCCCTATATATGTTCTATTCGCATTTCCACAAATAAATTTTAGAAAGGTAAGGGTCATTCATCGACTACAAGGCCGAAATGAGGATTACTTTCCAAAGCCAAATCGAAATATTCTCGGTTAAGCTACAACAAATTGATGCTCACGCATCAAGTATGCTCCAACGTATAGGCTACATCGCATAGCTAGATGTGCATTACCGCTCATGCACATTCAACCAACACCTTCTCCCTATATATGTTCTATTTGCATTTCTACAAATAAAAATAAGAATAGTAGATGACATCCATTGACTACAAGGAAGAAATGAAGATTTCTTGCCAAAGCCAATGGAAAAATTCTCGGGTAAGTTACAACATATTGATGCTTACGCATCAAGTATGCTCCAACATATAAGCTACTTCGTATATCTACATGTGCATTACCCCTCATGCACACTTAAGCTTCATTGGTAAAGCTACAAGCATATTGATGTTTATGCATCAATTATTCCCCAAGGTATTGGCTACTTCGCATATCTATATGTGCATTACCCCTCATGCACACTTAAGCTTCATCAGCGCTACAAACAATTGATGCTTATGCATCAAGTATGCTCCAACGTTTAGGCTACATCGCATTTAAATGTGCATTACCGCTCAAGCACATTCATCTAACATCCCCTCCATATATATGTTCTATTCGTGTTTCTACAAATAAATATTAGAAAGGTAGAGGACATACATCGACTGCAAGGCCGAAATGAAGATTTCTTGCCAAAGCCGTTGCGAATAAACACGATGATGCATCACGGTGACGCATTCTTGGCTCGGTTATGCATTGCATTATGCATCACGGCATAATAGTTCCTTAGCACTATGATGCTCCAACTTTCGCAACTTTGGCTCTTCGAATACACATCACGCGTACTAGGGCCTTAACACTATAATTCAAGGTCAAGGCATCCACACCCCAAATGCATGTCTGGGTAAGCTTTATAAGCTTAGTATGAAGCTTCAACCCAGGCCATGACGCATCCTTGAGTAAGATTCATGCAAAAATTGCGGGTGTTACATTCTTACCACCTTCAAAGAATTTCGTCCTCGAAATTTAACTCAAAACTATTGTGGACAAGCTTCATCGATTAAGGTTTTCTATGCATATGTCCCATTCCATGATGCACAAAAATCTCGCAAGGGTCCAATGTTTGTTAATGAGGACAAATCAGGACCTTCTGAATATGCGTCCCATTTTGCATATCCCAGAATCTTAATAGGGCCTACAACTGCCATAAATTCCGATTGAGACCTTCCGAACATACGTCATATTCCGCATGCTCGAGGATCAGCAAAAGTTTTTATAACTCTACCGAGAGAAAATTCAAATTGGATCCCTAAACATGCGTCTCATACTACATGCTCAAGAATGCAAAATAATTTACTCAACACGAGATCTTAAGTGGACGTCCCATACCATATACTTAAGAGTCCCTACAATTCACAGGGGTCGTAAAAAGTCATTGTAAATTTATAGATAGTTTCAAGCGTAATACTGAGAGGACCATATTCTAATGCCAGTGCAGTCGGATGAAAGCCTACCGTTACATTTAACGGTCTTCCGGGTTACAACTCGTAAGTGGGAGCTAGCAGGTACGACAAACACACACCGTTCCAGCGACGGGTGGGGATGATCAGTCCCGTTGTCTACCACCGTTCCAGCGACAGTCTTTCGGGTTACCAACGTATGGTAAAAGAGTCTAATAAGACCTGGAAAACTCACAGCACACTCAAGCGCGTCCAAATATTAGCGGAGTAACTTATAAGTTACAAATTCTTTTGTATAGGAACTTGGGCTGATTTATCCATTCTATTTTCGCACAACAGTTGGCCTACTCTTCCAACTTTTCCATTTTCTTTGAAGGAAAATTTTGTAGTCATAATACAAAATGCTCACTACGATCCCAAAACTCACAGTCCCTAGTGTTTTTCTCAGAACTTTCTCTGATACCATTTTTCATGGATCGAAAAATTCCTCCTCCGGCACGCTCCGCTTGGGTAGGGAAGAACTCTCCGGCTGTGACAAATGGTATCATTTGTCACGGACCGGAAAATTTCGCCTCCAGCGCGCTGCGCTTGGGCAGTCCAGAACTCTCCGATGCGTGAGTTTAACAAGTCTAACCCGACTCTAAAGCCTAACTTCTCGCTGGAAAGTGCAGGTAAATTTTTGCTTTCCAAGCATGCCTTATAAGCATTATACTCGAAACGTAGTTCCCACATCCTTCGAGCTACGTTTACACCGTTCCAGGCATAATTGCCTTTCCAAACATGCTTTGCAAGCATGGTACTCAACCGTAGTCTCCATATCGTTCCAACACACCCTTGACCTACATAGGGTGCAAGGCCATTACAGCCCATGGTGAATGCTTTTGACTAGTATACAATTCCAATCTTACCCTCATTATACCAAGGTTTGAAGGCTATACAAGATAACGGGGATGCCTTTGGGAAGCATCGCATAATTTCGATCATTGTCCAGGCCTACTCATGCCTTGGACCAACAGCTAGGCTATTTCAAGCCTAAGCTTCCGCTTCATCAATTCTACTTCGACCATGCACTGGAGCCTGCACTTAGCTTATTCTTTCCAAGCGTGCAACATCCAGGCACATGCCATTCCATACCGCAACGGTTACAAGGAAGTATGAACAATCCATCAAATGGAATTGCAACTACCTCATCAAGTGTGGCAACAATCATCTCTTGCTTAGCATTGCCGAGCCAGATGATACGAGTTACCATAATGTCGCAATCATCTCCCAAATTAGATGATATGAGCGACAAGGTGTTGTACCTCAATGCATTGCATTGCGGCTGCCTACGTACCCAACACGTACCTTGATGGGATCAAGCATGATCGTAGTTCATCATAGGGTCAATTCGAAAGGGAAAAACAGCTTAAGCCTATTAAGGCAAAGCCAACACCGATTCCAACTTCGTTGCAAGGCCAAAGGCCAAGCAAAGCCTAGTCCGCATAGGCTGAAGGACTTTCGCAAGGTATGCACTAGCTTGTGCATAACTATCGCAAAGTAAACATCAATTCCCACTTCGTTGCAAGGCCAAAGGCCAAGCATAGTCCGTATATGCCACATCGCGTTTACATGTGCATTATCGCTCATGCACATTCAAGCAAAGCTCCCTCCCTATATATGTTCTATTCGCATTTCCACAAACAAATTTTAGAAAGGTAAGGGTCATTCATCGACTGCAAGGCCGAAATAAGGATTACTTTCCAAAGCCAAATCGAAACATTCTCGGTTAAGATACAACATATTGATGCTCACGCATCAAGTATGCTCCAACGTATATGCTACATCGCATAGCTAGATGTGCATTACCGCTCATGCACATTCAACCAACACCTCCTCCCTATATATGTTCTATTTGCATTTCTGCAAATAAAAATAAGAATAGTAGATGACATCCATTGACTACAAGACCGAAATGAAGATTTCTTGCCAAAGCCAATGGAAACATTCTCTGGTAAGTTACAACATATTGATGTTTACGCATCAAGTATGCTCAAACATATAAGCTACTTCATATATCTACATGTGCATTACCCATCATGCACACTTAAGCTTCATTGGTAAAGCTACAAGCATATTGATGCTTATGCATCAAGTATGCCCCAACGTATTGGCTACTTCGCATATCTACATGTGCATTACCCCTCATGCACACTTAAGCTTCATCGATAAAGCTACCAGCAATTGATGTTTATGCATCAAGTATGCTCCAACATTTAGGCTACATCGCATTTAAATGTGCATTATCGCTCAAGCACATTCATCAAACATCCCCTCCCTATATATGTTATATTCGCATTTCTACAAATAAATATTAGAAAGGTAGAGGACATCCATCGACTGCAAGGCCGAAATGAAGATTTCTTGCCAAAGCCGTTGCGAATAAACACGCTGATGCATCACGGTGATGCATTCTTGGCTCGGTGATGGATTGCATTATGCATCACGGCATAATAGTTCCTTGGCACTATGATGGGTTCATCGAATAGCGACATTGGCTCGGTGATGCATTGCATTATGCATCACGGCATAATAGTGCCTTAGCACTATGATGCTTCAACTTTCGTAACTTTGGCTCGGTGTGATAGTGCCTTTGCACTATCATGCCTCTTCGAATACAAATCACGCGTAATAGGGCCTTAACACTATAATTCAAGGTCAAGGCATCCACACCTAAAATGCATATCTGGGTAAGCTTTATAAGCTTAGGATGAAGCTTCAACCCAGGCCATGACGCATCCTTGAGTAAGCTTCATGCAAAAATTGCGGGTGTTACAAAATGAGACTTGAAGGACAAGCATTAAAGACTATAAAAGAAGACATATAAAGCTCACACAAGAGAGGATACATATATTTTAGATCTATCTCTACCTCTCATATCACAACTTCTACATCAAAAACCTATGGTTTACCCCTTTAGGAGGAAACCATTCTTCTTTGTAATATGAGTAGCTAAACCTTTTGTTGATTAAGGATGAATTCAATGTTCTAAGCGTGAAGCTTTATTATTTAATACAAGTTATTTCGAAGTTATTATTATCATTGTTTGTTTTCACTAAATCTATGGTTTATGATTGATTTCTTAGATAGTTTGGAGTGCACGCTAGATTAATCTATTGATCATTCTATTGCTAGTAGAGAGTTGACCGATCCGTAATTGTCGATCATCTCCTACACAAGTAGAGAACGTGAGACCTTGTAGAGGGATTCTGTGGAGCAATCGTGTGTGAATACAACACTAGCAAGTGGACCGAGCATACTGAGTCTAACTACTAGAATCAAACCTAAATTCACAAATCTTAAAGCGTTCGATCGAGTTACACCTTGTAAGCATACCTCAAGGCGGCTAAGTTGGATAGAATCCGGTGAATAAGCGTACCTGTTATCCAGTGATATAAGGAGTTTTAGGGATAACTAAGTGTACCTGCTATTCTACGGTTGGTGATGAATGATTCTGATGAAAGATAGATAAATATACTAATTCAGTCAACGTTTGGTAACGGCGAAGGACTCCCTAATCATCTCTTTCTTTTATTATCTTTTTATTTAGTTAATTAATCTACAAACCCCTTTTTAGTATTGATTCTAGTTTTGCTAATATAAATAACATCTCAATTACCCAGCTCTCTGTGGGAACGATCCTTACTACCGCTATATTTCTAGTTATTTAGTGGGAAATACGTTGAGTAATTTGTTGCACTTACGAAATGCATCAAATTTTGACACCGTTTACCGAGGAGCAATAGATAATTGATTTTTTATTTATTTTAGCTTGTTTTAGTAGTTTAGATATTTTCACGTTTTTCTTTAGTGTTTTCAGATTTTTAGGTTTTTATGGTGTTAACAACTCGTTGAAGGTGTTCAACTCTCGTTTGGGAGGTAAATTCTGAAAATGGGTTGTAAGTATCACTTTTGTTTTTATTTATTTTTTAGGTTTTAGCTAGAGTTTTTCTTTTTCTTGTGAGTCATCATGTTTCCTTACGGAAATAACATGTACGGTGATCAATCATATTATAGTTTTAATCAATACAGTTTTCAATCTTAATCTTATGAGAACTACCTACCATACCAAGGGTATAATCAAAATCAATCCTTTGGTTACGATCAATATCCTATGGAACCTTATGATTATTCTCATACATATCAATAACCTTGTGACGGAAATGTACGTGAACAATTATGAGGGTGTGAGGATAGTTATGCTACTAATCATGTTTCTTCTAGTTTGGCAGATGAATTCCGAGATTATACGACATGTATGGATTTAACTTTAGGGAGAGTTTAATCAACCGAACCTAACTATAATATTCTCGACCCTATTTCCGATCGTATTCATAATCATTCAACCATTCAAATGGAGGAGGTTTGTGCTAGAGATATTTTAGTAAGTGAAGGGATAAAATATCCTAACATAGAAGCTAGCATTACCCAGATGTTTGAGTAGTTTGAGCAGCAGAGTCAAAAGATGTTGGATACACTCCTAGAATTTCGAGGGACTATGGAAGTCCTGAAGAATCACATGGGTCAATTTAAAGATGATATGACGAGGGAAGAAGTTTGGACTCAAAGCCAAAATAAATCTGATTTTTCCATGGTTAATAATGAATATACAATCGATGCTAAAGATGATGAACCTTATAAAATTCCTTGCAATGATGATAAAGTTATTCCAATTCCAAATCATAATAATGATCATTCGCCTATTCAAAAAGAGGAGCATTTGTAGAACATAACCATTATTCTAAGCAGAAAATACCCGGTTGTTTCTTCTGAGGAGATTCATAACGATTATCTTACGGTTTACACTGAAGAGGATCTCCTTAGAGCGGAATTTGATTCTGATGGTGAGGAGTGTAGGGATTTTTATATCTCTAAGGAGTACACAAGACGGTTTTACATATGAACCTAATTTTTGGTCCGATGACGAGAGTATTGAAGAGATGGAGATTGGGAAAGAAACCTGATAGGTGCATTATTTGTATTATTTGGATACTCTAATTCATTGATTTCTTGTTAATTTTCATATCATGATGCTTTGATTTTGTTTGTTTATGAGTTTTTTAGGAGTTGTGAAGTGTATTCAACCAAAGAAGAAGAAAGGAGTTCACTACGACACGAAATGAACAAGGAAGTTAAGTTCTGCCAATGGAGAAGGGACAAAGACCGAATTCAACTCATTCAAATCCAGGAGTTCTTAATAACATTTTTAAGAAAATGAGAAGACGAAGACAAAAAGAATTATGTCATTTGGAGTTCGTATGAGGAAGTTATGAGCAAAATAACCGAAAGAAAATAATAAAACACTCAACATCACAATCGGAAGTTTACAAGGAAAAATAACCTACCGATTATAAGAGATTTAGGGTACAGGAAAACTTCGTTTTTGAGCTCCAACAATCGGTAGTTTACACGGAAAGCGGGCCTACCGATTATGGCACGTTTTGGGTACATGAAAGTTATATTTTGAGCCCTTACAATCGGTAGTTAAGGAGGGGGTCTTGCCTACCGATTATGACTCGACGGGAGGCACTTCTAAGAAACGTTTTTGACTTCCAAATCAAGGTATCATGGTCCCATTAAGACTCTAATACCTAGATATGATGGATACTATATAAGAAGACTTCCATAACCCTATAAAGAGAGCTTGGACACTTTTGGAGACTTGAAAACACAAGGAGAACAAGAAGCTAGGGCTTGGAGTTGCGATTGATCATCACGATTTCTAGGGTTTGCTTTACTTGTTTTCTTGATTATTTTCCATGGATTTTGAGAAATCCATGATGAACTAAACCTTTCTTATTGGTTAGAGATGTAGTCCTAAGTTGGAAAACATGTTTATTAATTGAAGTATTCATTCTCATATGTTCATAATCTCTTCAATATCGCTTATGTTCTACCGTTTATAACGCCTTGTATGATGGATTGCTTGTTTTTTTAAGTCGCGAATTAGATGAGCATGCATTGAAATCTATAGCTAAACTAGGGTTTGAGATCCGTAATTATCGAAAGATCCTTGTTACAAGTAGCGTAACATAGTTGTTAATAACGGGATGTTACCATGCAATTATATGTATAAGCGTGACCTAGGTTAAATCCGAGTGGCTCTTGCGCCGGATTGCTTAGAATAACCTCAACTCACAAATACTATTGCTTTCATTGGGTTAAACTTGAATGGCTCTTGCGCCAAGTTATTCGTTGAAAAGGATTCAAAGAGTGGCTCTTGCACCTATGATGATAGTAGGAGCTTTGGCGGAGTAAGCCTGCGATAGATGTTTTAGGGTTATTGATATTGAGAGTGCATGAATGTTGAGTATGATTTAGTTGATAACATGTTGGAAGATGGAAGATGAACTCTCTAACCAATGTTCTTTATCTCTGATATTCGTTTTAATCTATTTGTTTTAGCATAATTTAGTTATAATCACAACCAAAACCCCCCAGTTTACATAAGTAATCGAAAGTAATTAACAATCATCTGCCTCTCTGTGGGAACGAACCTGTTCTTATTACTATACTCTAATCTATATTAGTGAAGTAAGAACTTGAATTAATTTTGCTTGGCTGACAACCGACCAAAACCAAATCCCCCAATCGAAATAATTCCCCAAAATTTTGTTAACCCGATTTTTAAGGAACTACCTCACTTAGGGTTGGGTATTTGTGTTATTAAAATTCTTAAGAACTATTTTTCTTCTAACTATCCACCACTAGATATGTTTGATTCTACCACTGTGCAGGTTCGCCGAGAGGAACCCAAAGAAGTTCTCCTGTTCTATGTTCTTCATACACTTCCAAGTGTAGAAAAGACTAAGTGTGGGGGTAACTTCCACCAAATAACAATTTTGATATTTTTATCTTATGCTAACATTTGCATGAAGTTATTATTAGAACTGCAGATTGTTGTCTGGGTGGATCCCCAAATTTTCATATTGTTGGTTTATGGGCGCTAACCAAAAGGTCAAGATGAGGACGTTAAACTAAGCGCTGAATGGGAAGCAACCTATTGTTTTAGTATTTCTATCTTTTGGTTTTTAATTCTTAGTTTTCATATCATATTAGGATTTTCCATCTTGATTTTACATTGGAAGGGTCAATTTACATTGACGACAATGTATAGTTTAAGTGTGAGGGAGTATTTGCATATAGGTTTTTTAGCTTTAGTTTTAAATTTTTGCATAAACCTCCAACTTTTAGACATTTAAGAGTCACTTAGTATACTTCTAGTTAATTTTACATACGGAGTTCTAACCGGAATAACTGAACTTAGAAGTATTAGAGAACTATATTCGGGTTGCTTAGTTGTTGAGAGGCTAGAGCTGACAAAAAGGGACTTAAACCGCCGGTAGAGAATACAGTATTAGAGAAGCTGATCATTCAATACCCATGAGTGAGGCACCAAACCTTCAATTTTCTGTTTAGAGCGTTTTATCTGCTCAAATTCCGGGTAGAATGATGAGCTATCCAACCTCGCACCAATTTCAGCACTACTTTTTGATCTCTTGAGTGCTACTTCACCAATCATGAGAGTGTCATCAGAATTGCTAACTCTATCTTGTAGTGTTGTTTGCAATTGGCACCATTCTTTCGACAAAGCAGCAATAAAATATATTGTCAACAAGCGGGGCATCAAAATCATGGAGAAAGTTGAATACAGTCAAAGTTTACAAGCAACGGTACAAGAAAGAGCAATTTCATATTCAAGTGAAGCAACAATACAATAAGCAGAATTATATATACATGTTGAAAACCTATGTATAAGAGCGAAAGAAAGCAAAAGATGAGAGTTAGTGGAGTTCATGATATAAAGACAATACAAGTTGTGAAGAATCAAGTGGTAAAATCCTTCTCCCATGGACACATTAGTTTTATTTGTTAGTTTGTATTTCAATTTTAGCATATAAAAAATAAAAAATAAAAGAGAAAAAAAAAGAAAAAATTATTATTGCTTTAGTATATATTTCTTTTTGTATTCATTCAATAATGTCGTAGGAAAGAAGAAATCTATAAAAAAAATTCAAGCAACAACGAATTGAGGAAAATAGTTACAATTGACAAAGCTCTACGAAGTTCAAGAGTTCATCATCAACAGGTGAAGACCGAGGACGTTTCTACTTGCTGTGAGAGTGGTGTTGATTGTAGACCGGGTGAGAAGTTAAGTAAGCGTTCCCATCCTTACATAGTGGTTGATTCCTTTCGTAAAGATCATCAGAAAAAAAAATCTTTTTCGTCCCACGTTTCTATGGGATAACATCTTCATATAATTAAGAAGGTTACTTTTCCTTCCCACCATCCAACGTGTGCAGTATTTCTATCTTCACTCTTTCCTGCACACATGAGAACCATAAAGTGCGTCTTTTGAGTGTCAAATTCATAAAATCCTATTGGTGAGGCAGAACGTTTATTCGATCGCTCTCGAGGTTGGATTCTTTCATATGGTGGTTTTCTCCTAACTCAAGAGTTAAGCATGAGAATAATTTTCTTTGGCATTTCTAACTTCTTATTATTAGTGTACGAAAAATTTATGTCCTCATAGCTCTTTGGATGTTTGTGACTTTGAAGTTGGAATAGGTTTTCTAGGTATACCTCTTGTAAACCCTCACGAGACTATAACACGTCCACTAAGGACACCTAGCGGTTTAAAGGCTTGTTTCACATGCTAAGTGTAACCGTGTCCTTGACGAAATGAAGTTGTTGTATTTTATTTTAGTTTAATTTATGTTAGTTTAGATAGTAGTTTGCTCGAGGATTAGAAAAAACTAAGTGTGGGGGAATTTGATAAGTGCTTAATTCACATGTTTAGAGTAAAAACTCCATACTTGTTTTACCTATATTTCTTGCATATTACTTTTTATTATGATTATTTTCTATTTTAAGTCCTATATTAGGTTAATCATCCAAAAAGGAGCTACAAAGTGCTAAAATGGACAAGGAAGTGAAGTACTATTGATGAAGAAGGTCCAAAGACCAAATTTAACTCATTCAAATCCAGGATTTCTTAATACCATCTTGAAGAGAACGATAATACGAAGCCAATGCAAAAAGAATGAGGTCATTCCGAGTTCGTACGAAGAAGTTACGGGCAAAACAACCGAGATGAAGAAAGTGAAGCCCACAATATTACCATCGTTAGATAATGGGGACCCGTACCTGCCGATTATAGGTGTTTTTGGACACATAAAAAGTCTTTTTTAGGGGTCTTATAATCGTTATATATGATGGGTATTGATCCTACCGATTATCACAAGCCAAGAGAGACTTCTTGAACGCGATTTGGACTTCTAAAAGGAGGAAACTTGGTCCCAGTGGTTTCTTAACCCTAGAAGAGATGAGACTTGAAGGAAAAGCATTAAAGACTATAAAAGAAGACATCTAAAGCTCAAAAAAGATAGGATACATATATTTTAGATCTATCTCTACCTCTTATATCACAACTTTTACATCAAAAATCTAGGGTTTACCCCTTTAGAGGGAAACTATTCTTCTTTGTAATATGAGTAGCTAAACCTTTTGATGATTAATGATGAATTCAATGTTCTAAGCGTGAAGCTTTATTCGTTAATACAAGTTTGTTCAAAGTTATTATTATCATCGTTTGTTTTCACTATACCTATGGTTTATCATTGATTTCTTAGATAGTTTGGAGTGCACGCTAGATTAATCTATTGATCATTCTATTGCTAGTAGAGAGTTGAGCGATTCGTAATTGTCGAACATCTCCTACAGAAGTAGAGAACGTGATACCTTGCAAAGGGATTTCCGTGGAGCAATCGTGTGTGAATACAACACTAGCAAGTGGACCGATCGTACTGAGTCTAACTACTATGATCAAACCTAAATTCACAAATCTTAAAGCGTTCGATCGAGTTACACCTTGTAAGCGTACCTCAAGACGGCTCATTTGGATAGAATCCAATGACTAAGTGTACCTGTTATCCGGTGATATAAGGAGTTTTGGGGATAACTAAGCGTACCTGCTATTCTACAGTTTGTGATGAATGGTTCTAATGAAAGATGGATAAATATACTAATTCAGTCAATGTTTGGTAACGGCGAATGACTCCCTGATCATCTCTTTCTTTTATTATCTTTTTATAGTTAATTAATGTACAAAACTCCCTTTTTAGTATTGATTCTAGTTTTGCTAATCTAAATAACATCTCAACTACACAGCTCTCTGTGGGAACGATCCTTACTACTGCTATATTACTAGTTAATTAGTGGGAAATACCTTGAGTAATTTTTTGCACTTATAACACACATCACCCAACAATGCCCTCAAACTGCGCATGCTCACTCCAAAAAGTTTCGTACTTAAAACAGTTTCTTTTCTTTATAGGAATTTTACTCATGTTGAGGAGGATAGGGGAGTGGTCACTAAGTCTTGGCAAGGTTAAAACAACAATATCCGGGAATAGAGACCACCACGAAGTATTGCAAATGGCTTTGTCTAGTTTCTCATATTTGGGATCATTATTTGTCATATTGCTACACCAAGTGAACGCTGGCGCGATAGTTCTGACATCCAGCACGTCACGATTCTGGATCAAAATTTTAAATTTCCTTTTGTAATCAGAAACAACATCTAAACCACCTTGCTTTTCAGTGCTATCTGAAATAGCATTCAAGTCTCCAATAATACAGTAGGGAGAAGAATTGGTAGCAAGTAGTGCTGAGAAGTTTATCCAGAAAAGGTTTCTATCGATGTGTTGTGGTGGACCATATGTGCACAAAATTTGCCATTCAGGGAGACTATAATCAGTACCCACTTTAAACTAAATTAAGTTTTTTGTTGCACCAATAACATGTAGATCCACATCTGCAGATCAAAGTAAACCTAGCCCACCTCTTCTACTAACCACATGCACAAAATGATAACATCAAAAACTAAGAGAATCAAAACAACAAATAGATTTTATTATGAACATTATTGTCTCAGAGAAGAAAACAGTAGTAGGTCTACATGATTTTAGGAATGCTTTGAATGTTCCAATTGTGTGGTCGTTCCCCAAACCGCGAAAATTCCACGAGAACACTAACATTAGCCTTGCGGCTCTCTCTAGACAGCCTCCACTTCCTTTGAAAATCTAATGTTTCCAGTAACACTCTTTGGAATCTGGCTCCAATCCATGGGAATATGATTCACATGTGCTTGAGTCGTCTTCATCCGATAAGACTCGAACTCTCCTTTTCCAGGTTTATTTGTTTTTTGATTTTTTGGGATGGACGAGGGGTTATTATTTAGCTGAGCTTCTGGAGATGTAAAAGTGAACTTCAGGGGGTGAGCATTTGATGGAGGGAGATTTATGGAAAAGAAATTTATTATTTTATTATTATTTATATTTTATTAATGTTATTTTAGTAAAAAAATAATTAATTTTCGGATTTATTATTTAGGGTAATTTTAGAAGAGTCTAGAAGTTTACTTTAAGAGTTTTAATAAGTTAGAAAAGTTTCCTAAAGGTAGTATATACCTTGGGAAACAAATTTATATGTTTTTGATAAGTTTAGGGTTTGTTTAGTAGGAGTTATCTATACAAAGAGCTCCAAAAACGAAAATTAGAGTTTGAGTCGGTTTAGGGGTTTTTTCATCCTTTCTTGACTAGCAAGTTAGGGTTTTTCCCAAGTCTATAAATAGAGTCCTCTATGTATTATTTTAGGGAGTTCAATTTGGTTAATAAGAATTATTTTCTTAAACTTGTTCAAGTTTAATCGATTATTGTTTACAGTCGGGAAACCGAAGTCTAAATAATTATCGTTGTTCATAGTCGATATTCCTAGGAATATTTGAAGTCTGAACAAAACCTCTCTTTTCTTTCTTTTCTTTAGCTTCCGATCTGCATCAGCATTTGTTGAATTTTTGGGAGAATAACAGTGAGATGAAACATAGATCTTATTAGATATGGGAATGGAAATGGGTACAATAGGGTCAGATGTGGCACAAGACAATAAATTTGGCTTAGGGATGGCACAACAAGCAATGTTGGCGCCAACCCGACCCTGAAAAAGAGGAGACAGTGGGTACAGATTCAAGATAGGTCAAACTAGCGAAAGGTTGCAATGATTTTTTTAATGGGTTTGTGGATACATGGTTTTGGTTAGGAATTTTGGGTGCAGATTTTTGATGGTAAGTAGATGGGGATAAACTAGGTGTTGATGTCGAGCTAGCAGGACTCCTAGAATTTTCCATTGACTGACTTGGAGTTGGAGTAGGAGAAGGGATTGAATTAAGGTTTATGACCAAGCTGTGAATGTTGACCGGGTTTTCAGGTAATTCTCTAACGTTTTTTACGATAATGGTAGAAATTGTAAGAGGTGGTTGGCCGGCAGTGGGACTCTGATATGTGTTATAAGTGTAACAAATTGATCAATATATTTCCCATTAATTAACTAGTAATATCGCGGTATTAAGGATCATTCCCACAGAGAGCTGTATAATTGATATGTTATTTAGATTAGCAAAACTATAATAAAAATAATACTAAAGGGGATTGGTTTAATTAACTAAAAAGAACAATAAAAAGATAGGGATTCCTTCGCCGTTACCAAACGTTAACTGAATTAATATACTCATCTATTTTTCGTCAGAATCATTCATCACCAACCGTAGAATAGCAGGTTCCAAAACTCCTTGTTTCACCGGATAACAAATATGCTTAGTCACCGAATTCTATTCGTCTGAGCCGCCAAGAATTACGCTCTCAAGGTGTAACTCATTCGAATACTTTAGGTTTTGTGCATTTAGGTTTGATCCCAGCAGTTAAACTTAGTATGCTTGGTTCACTTACTGTGTTGTCTTCATACACGATTGCTTCACATAATCCCTCTGCAAGGTCTAACGTTTTCTACTTGTGTAGGAGATGCTCGACAATTATGGATCGCTTAACTCTCCACTAGTATTAAACTGATCAATAGATTAATCCAATCGTACACTTGAACAATCTAGAAGTCAACCATAAACCCTAGATATAGTGGAAAAAAAACCCGATAATGATTTAAACTCTGAATAAACTTGTATAACTAATAAAGCTTCTTGTCTAAAACATTAAATTCATCCATAATCAATAAAAATTAGATAATCATGGTAAAAGAGAAAAGAAGAAATAACATGGTTTCTTATTAAAGAGGTAAACCCTGGGTTTTAGATGTAGATTGTAGTATGAGATGTAGAGTATTGTGTATAGAGATAGATTATTCGAGCCTTGGATGTCTTCTTTTATAACCTTTAATGCTTGGCCCTCAAGTATCCTCTCTTTCTAGGGTTTAGAATCTCATTGGAACTAATTTTCATTGATTTTGAAGTTAAAAACAAGTCAAAAACGGACTCCTTAGGTTTGCCACAGTCGGCATGGTCGATTCCCATAAACCGTGCCGACTCTACGACCAAAATAGCTTCAATTCTCTTCCCCCAAATTTGTTACACTCGGCATGGTTGATTCCCAATGAACCGTACCGACTCTAGGGCTTAAAAATCTAAGTTTCTGTCTGAAGAAGTGTTACGGTCGGCATTGTTGGGAACAATGCCCATTGTTGCGTTGTAGACCACTTTTTTCTTGCTTCAGATGTTTTGTCCATAACTTCTTTGTTCGAAATCGAAATGACCTCATTCTTTTTTGCGTTCACTTCATATTCTCGTTTCCATAAAGATGATATTAAGAATTCCTGGATTATAATAAGTTGAGTTTGGTCTTTGGTCGTTCTCCACTTGTAGAACTCAACTTCCTTGTTCATTTTTAGCACTTTGTAACTTCTTTTTGGATGATTCACCTAATATGACACATAAGATAGAAAACAAGAAGAATAACAAGTAATATGCATGAATTATAGGTAAAATAAGTATGAACTTGACACTAGAAACATATAAATTAAGCACTTATCAGACTCTGGTGATGTGAATCCATGGTGATCTTAGGATTCTCTAAGTCAATTCAAATTTAACATTTCATATTGCACATCTCAGTGACAAACCTTTATGCATGGAATTAAGTCAATTCAAATTTAATATTCTGCATTGCATCTTTCTATGACAAATCATCATTAAAATAATATATAACACTATACATTTCCATGGAAAACCTTTATGCCAATGAGGAGGAAAAAATTTATGATGAAAAATCTAATAATGTTATGTATAGAAAAGCCTAAATACATCTACAAAGAATTTTTTTTCCCATCCTAAAGACTGTCCAATACAGGAAAAAAGAGAAAGAAAATCAAGGAGCCAAAGTAGCAGTAGTGATATATTACATTCCAGTTTTGTACTTCTAAAGTGTTTTGATCCTTTGATAATGAGCATCCCAAAAATTCTGCACCCAATCTATATAAACTCTCTTAGATTTTAGCAGAGTTACCCAAGCAGACAGGAAGTCCGGACCCTCCAGATCCTGACCAAGAAACGAAAGGCCACCAACATCAGGATAGCGTTCTGCCACGACGTAGTACTTTTCCGCGGCTTCCAACTCTTCATTGAGTGACTGCCTTTATTTTCAACCTTTACATACCTTTTCGAATTTCTACATAACTGCGAGAAAGAATCTCCGAAGTTGAAGGACCAGCTGCAGCAGCTTCCGCGTTCCTCTTGCATTCACCAATAACTGCAGCAATGTCCTTGAAGGAATCAACATATGAAGAATGACCTCAGCCATTCACCTATCAAAAAATAAAATAAAAAAAGAACCTGCACGATACGACGAAATAAAAAAAGGCAGGATTCGAATGAATACTCTCTTGAAGAAGAAGACTCGTGACTGTTAGAAGTATTTGTCATTTGAGAAGAACTGAAGAAATAAACGCCAAATACGATGCAGATAAAATACGAAAAACGAATACTTAGATATAACATTATTTATATAAAAAGACAACTCTACCCTCAACACCCGAACAAACGTGACGCTTCGACCACTCTGAAGCCGCACCAACACGTCAGCATCGCCGACGTCCACATCAAGATACCGATATCATCAATATCTGCCTCATCGTATCAAAGATATACATCAAAGATCGTCCGCAGAACAGGCCACTGAAGTTTATGTCATCTCCTTGTTTTCCTAAGGGTTAATAAAAAAAAAATGAAGAACGCGGATACCATAGTCCATATGTTCTCTTAATCCTAAAGGGCTAGCACTAATGTAAGTGTTAAACCCAAGTCCAAGTGAAGGAATACTCTAGACCATATGTAACATAGTAAGGATACCTCTTTGAGGAGCACAATGATCGTTGAGAAGGTCTCTCCTTAAGCCTATAAATATGTAATTTTGGCTTCGAAGCCAAGGATCGTAATTTAAATATTTTGTCAATGAAGTGCAAGTTCTTTCTCTTAAGTCTATTTATTTATGATTTAGCTTAATGATGAGTTTATCTCTACTGAGCGTGATTTCTAGCTTTTTAACAATTGCACTTCTTGATGTTTTATATTGATTCATTAAAAAGTATTATCATCAATACCTCATCACTGCTCTAGCTATTAATCTCTCAAATATTTTCATCTTCTTGGTAAAAGACCCAACATCTAACTTTCCAACATATTGATTAAACAATTAACTTCCCAATCATGATCCATAAGAACTCTCCCAATTAAATCTTTCCAATTAAAATCCAAATCTATGTTATGATGTTATCACGTTTAAATCAAAAAAAATTCTCAATCTATTTTGTTTCAATGTGGAAGGATATTAACATTAGTATTAACGATTGAGGGATAAATCCATTTTTTTAAGTTTGGTTAAGAAATCACATAGCCAAGAAATATTGTTCGTGATATCTCAGGGTAATGCTTTTTTTTTATAAGTCAAAGATCATATTAATGAATAGCAATATTTATAAAAAATTACAAGAAAAGAGGTCAAAGACCCCAAAAACTTAAAAATTATTTAAATCTAAAATAAAAAACATTCGGGTATTCCATAAAAATTAGAAACTCCGGTCTCCCCTCAAAACTCAAACCTTCACCACTAGTAAATAAACATCCTTTATTAGCCATTGTATCCACTGCAAAATTAGCTTCTCGATAAGTGTGTTCAAAATGAGCAGTAGTATAACACATTCTAATAGTATTCCACCGTTGCCCAGCGAACCAAGGTAGGTCCAAACTTGACAAAGCCTATAAAACAGTTCTTGAATTAAGACATGGTGAAAACCCCATACCAACAATAATAACAACAATAATAATAGCATACAGCTCCGCCAGGTAGTTTGTAGTCATTCCTAGCCCAATACAAAGTGCACCAATCACCGAACACTAAAGTCTCTAGCCACAATCCTTGTGCCAGTCACTCGCAGATTTCCGCGAGACGCTCAATCACAACAAAATAGTAAAACTTCCGGATCAGGTGGTTTCCATAAACATTCTACAGGTATGCAAACCTTCACATTCCTATGAATTAACCACCCTAAAATAGTTCATAACCCTTAAATCAGCTGAACTATTGAACATATTCCCTTTGCATCTCCTTGAATACTCATGAATTAGCTGAAAAACTCTCTTCCTAAGCAACAACCAGGATGGCTTCTTCTTAGCATACACAATTGAAAGGCGCGTCCTCCATAATTCAGATTGTACTACCTAAATGGCAGTCAACCAAAAATCCTTAATCATACAGCTACAACCCTTGGCAGCTTTATAAGCAGTGGATAACACAATTGGCATTCAAGTACCCTAGTACCATAATCCCTTTGTCGTCGAACGATTTTTTGGGGACCATGGGAAATTTGAGGGAACCATCCCCCCCATTTTTCTTAGGTCATTAGGAAGTAATTCTTGGTCCCCCCCCCTATCCATATAATTTTAGATATGGTCAAAATACCCTTACTTAATTAAAGTCAATAATTAGAATCAGTTAATTGTTAGTATTAGATGAGATAAAATATTTTTGTTAGAGAATTAAAATTATTGTGAGAGAGAGAAGTAGAAGGTTAAGAAGAGTTTTGGGGAAAAAAAATCTTGAAACCTAGATTTGGTAATTGTTAAATTCATAATGAGTGATTCTAGTGCAAGCTCAGAGGAATCGGAATCTTCAAATCATAGAGTAAACAAAGTGTTCGTCAATCTTTACAATGATCCTGTGATGGTTGATTTGTTAGATAGTGAATGTTTTATTACCCAAACCCAATCTCAATCTCAAAATGAGGGTTTTTACGATATAAACGAGGATCACAACGAAGAATATGAAGATTATAAAGCTTTTGATGCTCAAGTACACTTGTTAATGTGTTTTTGTTTCTTGGGTTGGCTTAAATTTGATGAAAAAATAAATAAATTTTATAGCTTAGATTCGGCTAGCTCGATATAAGTTCAGCTAGAACGTTGAAGAACACAGGGAACCGAACTCTCTAGTAATGGAGGCTTGGACTAAGTTCGGCTACCTAATTGAAGAACCTAATGTTCGGCTAGTTCGAGATGAAACATAGTTATGTTCAGCTAGTTCGAGCCCAACATTGTCTTAGACGAACTCTTAGTTACAGAATTAGCGGGAACTTTTGAGTACATAGTTCGGAAGTGTACGTTAGTAAAGGGCCCAGTCGAATATAAATGTTCGGTTTATACAGGATGTATCGACTTTGTCGAACTTTTTTGTTCGGTTAGGTATGCAGATATATGCTTAGCCGAACTTGTTAGTATTTTTTGTCGCAACTAATATTGTCATATATTTTGTAGGTCCGATTGGAGCCTATACATATGGATGATCAAACTATTCCTATTGATATTATGTACGATGATACATCGTATCATTATGCGAATGACTTGGTAGGGTACCAATTATGTGTACTTAAATGTTTCAAATAAAATTATCAAGTTTTATAACTTTGTGTTTTGCTTAATGTAGACATGGGATAGTCCCGATGAAGCAAAAATTTTGGCTAGAGAACATGCAAAGCGGGATATGTGTGTGTTGGTTTTGAATAGAAAATCTACCAAAACCCGCTTTGAAATGTTTTGTGAGACAAGCCGTAAGCCCGAAAGCCACAAGAAGAAGGGTTATGTGTATATCGGAAAGACCGGGAGGAAGAATATAACTATCTAGAAGACCAATTGCCCGTTCAAGCTTGTGTTTAATTTCAACAAAGAATTAAGGAAATGAGTTCTATTAAAAGTTGTTGAAGGTAGACATAACAAAAACGTCCTAAACATCTTGAAGGATATTCAGTCGCAGCAAGGATCTCCCCTCTTGAAATGGAGAAACTAGCTAAGATGAGGAAAATGCGTATTCCACCAATTACTATGCTTCGCATCATTAAACAAGATAATAAGGATAACCTCTCCTATTTGTCCACCATTTACAATGCAAACGAGACGCTGAAAAAGAAGGAATTGAGAGATAGAAAGGTAATATAACAATTGTTTTATATGACACAACAGAAAAACTACATCGTTCAAAAGAAAGTAGGTCCATGTGGAGAAATAACACATCTCTTTATTGCGCATCCGATGTATGTTCAGTTGGCGCAATATTTTACTAAGTTCTTATAATGGATTCCAGTTACAAGACTAATAAGTACGAGATGCCATTGTTGAATGTTGTTGGGTACACGTCGACCAAGTCACCGTTTAGCGTGGATTTTTGTTTCTTGAAGGATGAACAGGAGCCTAGTTACACTTGGGCGCTGCAACAAGTGAGGTCAATCTTCCAAGGTGATCATATTCCTGGATTTATGGTCACCGATAACCAAGTCGCGTTAATGAATGCAATAAAGGTAGTTTTCTCGTTTGAACATAATCTTCTATGTATGTTCCATATATGGTGTAATGGGATGCATAAGTGCAAGTCTCAAATTCTACCACCAAAGAAGAGAGGTTATGATGAGATAAAGAAGCTACCGGAAGATGAACAAGCCAAAGCCAATGAGGAATTTTATGAACAATATAAATTAAATGAAGCCAAATGGGATTGTTTCTCCAATGAATGGGACGCATTGACTTGGTCTCTTACCGAGGATGATTACAATTTAAATCTTGTGACATTTATCGGGAATTGGACTAGCTCCGAGTACCCGGATATGATACTGTATTTGTTGAGGTAATGGTTGGAACCGCACAAAGAGAGGTTTATTTATGCCTTTACCAACCAACACAAACACTTGGGCAATCAAGCGACGAGTTTGGTAGTGTCGGCTCACCACCGGTTGAAGAAGAATCTTTTTGGACGTGTTGATAATTTTGTGTCGGTGTTTGATGCTATGGAGAATTACTTCACTTGCGACATGGATATGATCAAAGAGAAGTTCCAAAAGATCCTTATCTTCAAGACTAAAAAATGGTTTGATCTTTCGTTGTTCAAGGTAGGCCAAACATCAAAGAAACAAGGAAACAGGAGAGGATGTATGACAAGATTTTGGCTAAGAAGCATGGTGACATACACGCTAATCATAGAGATCCATCGGGTCACGAGTACACTGCGGCAATGTACGCTGAAGAATCAAACAAACGAGGTCGGAGTAGTGAGGAAAAATATGAACCAAGTGAAGGTGATGTGAAGAAAAGAGGTCTGATGTTTTCATCGTCATCAAGCGAACCACCTATTCGGGACGTGAAGCTAAAGTGAACATTTGTTGATATGGCGTACTTGGAAGAACTGACTCAATCATTCATGAATATATCATATCCACCGGCGATGAAAATTGTGGTTTTCACGTTGCGGTTGGAAAACTAGGGTCGTTTCAGTACCTTGCCAAGGAATACAATGGTTGTGAAATCATTTATATAAGGCAAGTTGTTGACGAAACTACGGGAGAAACCCGCATTTTATAATACAATGATGGGAGGGTTGGATGGTGGGGTGAACTTGGATTTTATAAATTATCAAAGTCGTCTACACGGGGGCAATCCTATTACTCGGGATCGTTGGATGACTATGCCGATTTGTGGGCACTTAATCGCCGACGCATTCAATTGTGTGGTTCATTATTTCTCAATAGGTTATAGTGCTACATTCATCCCAAAATCAAAGAAAGGTGTCCAACTACATCGAAGAGTGTTCATTGCATTGGTTGGAGGCAACAACTTTATCGGTCTTCGTTTAAAACCCGAATGTCCAATTCCTCCATTGTGCCAAACTAGCTATTGGGAAGGATTTAATACCGACGATATGAAGAGTTGGTGTAACTTGTATGAGGCAAATATGGATATGTGGATAGCTTTGAAAATGTTTCAAGAAAAAGATAATCCCCAACCAATTGTAATTGACTGAATGAGACATGCAATTGAACTAAATGTGCTTTGAAGATCATATATTTTGAATGAAAATAATATATTTGTTGAAATTGTGTTTATTTTTCATGGAGTTCGGCTACAAATTTTTTTTTATACTTACCGAACTAATGTTCGGCTAGGAAGAAGGGATGTTCTGTTAAGAAACGCACAATCCAGAGTAATGTTCTGCTAGTAAGAATTATTTCAAATCTAGCCGAACTTGTAAAAGTTCCAGTTTCAGCTTGTGTCAGAAGTTCTGCTACATATACAATATTGCAGGTAGCCAAACTTCTGTAAATTTACCAGGTTTTTTTTATATCTGAGGTTTGGCTAGGAAGTATTTATTGCAGGCAACCGAACTTTTATGATTTCACCAGGGATTTTTGGTGTCATAAGTTTGGCTATGTTTGATATTTTACTCCATAAACGAACATTACTCTGGATTGTGCGTTCTTAACCGTACTTTGTTGATTCCTAGTCGAACATTACATAAGAGTTTCAAATTTTTTCCATTAAATCTGCTACTAACATTGAATTACAAGGATGTCATAATGAGCTTACAAATATAGAAAAACAATTACAAATATAAAAATCGATTAAAAATATAGAAATCGATTACATTTTTAGTTATTTCAACACCATATACATGTTATGAGAAACTTACGAAAGATGTCATAATGAGCTTCACATTCGAAATTATTTCCTTTCCATCTTCTATATTCCTCTCGAGCTCGCACTACAACATCAGCATTGGTTTCACCTCTAAGTCGATAACGATTGACAACCCGAATTAAAGCTATAAACTCTTCGATTTGTTTTCTTATAATTTGATATCTACAAAACAACGTCGGACAATCCCTGTTATGAAGATTACATGTTTCGGTGCAGAAGGTCTCAAGAATTCTACCTCAATAACTCATACTAACTAAACCATTTTGACGTCGTTATTCACCTTCTTTGGATAAAAAAGCTCATAGGTTGTGCAAAGACATAAATCTTCATCTAGAGTAAAGCTATCTTTAGTGACTGCCATTTTTAAGTGAAGATGTGATTTTAAACGTGAACTACTGGCTGGGTATATATAGAGTACATGTTCCTAATGGCTATATTTTTCGAAACTATAAAAGTTCAGCTGAGACTACTACATAACGGCTATTTTAATCTCCACAAATAGCTCTTTACCTCCATTCTCATTCTAGCTGTCTAAGGAATCTCGGGGCATATATCTTCAAATATGTATAACATAGCTTATGCTCGAATGTAATTCCACCGTGACGTATTCCCCAAAGATTTTGAATTCTAGCACTCTAAAAATGAAAGAATTAATAAGAAGTTAGTACACAAAACCAATAATACTCCATTCACAACATAAACGGGTTCAAATACTCACTTTTTCTTCAGGAGTAGCTCTGCGATGATATCGTTTTACCCAACGGAGTATTCTAATGTATTCTCGCAACGTATATTGTAGCATTTCTAATCTTTCGACTAATTCTAACCATTTACAGTTTTTAGGATTCCCATCTAATTCGAAATGAAATTCTTTCTCTCTTCAAAAATGTCGAATAACGTTCATGAGACCTTTCACGGTATGCCAGAATGAAAGCTTTAACAAGCATTATATCGTCCTCAATGGTGAATGGTTCCATTTGTTACTAGAAATGCTAAAAATTAGAGGAAAAAAGAGAATTGGTGTCAAAAAATTGAAGTTAAGAGGAGAAAAGTTGGTGCAAAATGAGTTAGAGAGTGCAACATTTACATAGAGAGAGCCCCAACGGAACAATATTTTAAAAAAACAAGAAAATTTCTCTCTAACTAATAACTTCGGCTAGATCGAAAATTGCTATGACTAGCCGAACATTTATGATTTCACCAGATTTTTTTGGTTTTAGAAGTTCGGAAGACATTTAAATTCCCCTTAGGAACCGAACATTTCTCTGTTTTTACCAAAATTTAAACCATGCCAAACGAACAAAGTGTTTCTTAACCGAACCAATTGTTCGGTAAGATCGAAATTTGCTATGACCAGCCGAACATATATTTGTGTCTAAATTGTTTTCAATTATCTATATTCTTGGTACTCAATTTTGTACTTATTGTGTGATTTCATGTCTTTGTAGGTATTTTTGGAAAAAATTAGCTCAAAAAGTGTTAATAGCACCCGAGAAAAATTACTAAAGGCACCCAGAAAAATTGATAAAGGCACCCAGGGACTTGAAATATAGGCACCTGCACATCGGATAAGGGCATCTTCTTTTTAATTTCAAAAATCTGAAATCGGCGGGAAAGTTAAAAAGCGTGAATTAATCTGGATTGGTTTGTTGAAAGATTTAGTCGTTTTTCTCTTCTATTTGGATTAGGATTGACCTAGTTATGCCAAACAGGGTTGGTTAATACCTTAGATTCGATTAAAAAGGAATATTTCCTTATAACTCGACAAAACAGAGAGAAGGGAAAAACTCGAATGATTGGGTGTATTTTAGGAAGTTACGTGGGATTCAGAAGGTAATTTCAACTTATCAAAAGAAGGAAACAATGAAAACACGTCAAGCAACAAGTTTCACGTCGTAAAAATTGAAAGAAAAACACGTCAACTGGCGGAAACATAACTTGGATTTGTATGGGATTTTGAGTTGGTTTTAGATTAGATTTTGAGTCCTTATCAATTTAGAAGAGTTGTTAGGGTTTACTAACCCTATATAAGTCGAAGAGAATAAAGAAAAAGGGGAGAGCTTCAATTGAAAAAAAATAACAGGAAAAAAAAGTATTGCTGCTATAGTGAAGAACAGGGAATATGCGATGATTTCTTCAACTGAACAACAACGAATATCTTTATCTTTGCAACATTTATCTTCAGCTGCAACGGTTTCTTCAACCCATCTGCAATGGATATCTTTTGAACAGTAACGTTCATCTCAGTGAAAGCACTTTTTCTTCTGTAACAGTGGAAACAGTTGTCTGCAACGCCATTACACCATTGCAAACTCCATGTTTTGCACAATTTTCACTCTTTTCATCTTTGTAAACAATTTTTGAGCCATGGATACACATTTTGAGAGTGTTTACAACATGAGGAGATAGACCCCATTGCTGAGACGACGGAGGAAGGCATTTTTCCAATAATATAGTGGTATATTTTTATCTAATTAATTTTTGCAATTCTTTTATGATTATTTGCTTTGAATAAAATTACAAATAGTTATTATTATCAATTAGTTGTTTTTTCTTTTGATGTGTCATGCTTAGTTTAGATCTATTGATGTCTCATACTTTTGATTTACAACTATTATTATGAAAATCTAACTTTGGCAATATTTAGAATCAATTGAATGTCTGAGTTGCAAGATAATTATTAATACTAAATCACTTGAAAAATTAGCTAATGGTGGAATCCTTAGTCTCAGTTCTTTCCATAATCTTAAATAAATTTTAATTTAATCGTCTTTATTTTTAGTATTAAAAATTAGGTTTAAACATCAAATCTTCACAAGTCTGAGTATCGAATCTTTTACCACCATTTCTAAAACACATCCGTTTTTGGCGCTGCTTCCGGGGATTTGTTTTTAGGTTAGATTTTTAGTTTAATTTTTTTTTTATTATTAGTTTTATTTTTAGATTTTAATTATTTGTTTCTATTTTACGTTTTTTTGGTATTTCTCTTTTGCTACGAGTTTTGGAACAAAAATGAAAGAAATTGAGCCAAAGATTTTGGTGATTAAAAGATTTTGAGTAAGGTTAAAGCTAAAAGAACGGAAAAGAAGACAAAGAATTTATTTTTATTTAATTTTTATTTTTTAGGATTTTTATTTGTTGTTTTAATTTAGAAAAACTGTATTAGGAAATATTTAATTGTTTTTGTAATTTTCTTTTATTTTTTGACATTTTGGACACTTTGGAACATTTTTGGACATTATTTTTATTTTTTAACCCTACGGAAGGGTAGTATTAAATATAAACTGCACAGGGAAGGACGACAATTAAGATATTGTCTCAGCCCCTTGGGTTCATAAACTGACACAAGAGTCAGTGGCCCGAGTCAACTTCAACGGTTCATCGCGCGTTGGGTACGGGATGTAAAACTCTATCAATCCATGAAACCCATGCAAGTGGATTTTCTGTATTCCTTCGTAATGCATATATGTTGAGGACTGAATACGAATTTATTTTCTAGTAAATGGCAAGAAGTAGCCATACAAGATAAGGACTCGGATTTCATCATTGTTGCCTTCTTGCCCGTCTCAGGAAAACATTACCAAACGCGAACTTAAGCTTAAAATTTTGACTAGAAAGAGATCGATAGGGTAACGAGCTTATTGGAAAGTCATTCAAAAGGACTGAATTGGTTACTTTTTTTAGCCTAACCTAAAGTTCAGGAAGATTATTTAAAGAAGATTTGAGCCGCCTTGTAACCCAAGGAAACATTTCCAAAGAGACAGGGTTATCAAAGCTCTTTAGAGATTATCATATTTTTATTCGACTTAATCCAATTCGGGTCGTTCTAAGAGGTTTGTTAAAACTGTAACTAGTTGACTTTTGAAAGAATAAAAGCTGGTCTAGAAACAATCTAAGTGGAGTCATCATGCTTTTTGTTTGCTAGATTCAACAGGTTTGATTTGGTTGAGTTATCCTTGCTTGTGATTGCTTAGAATTCCCTTCCAATTAGGATTTATTTTTATTTTTTTTAGTGTATTCCAAGACCACTCGAAACCATCACTGAGCGAGCTTGGAAAAGAAACACTCTAGGTGGTTTGATTAGTGGCAAACCTAGTAGTTATGTCCTTGGAAACGAGGACCTCGGAGACTCTTCTTTTAAGGGCCCTATTTTTGGAAATTTCAATTTTGAGAACTTGACATTGTGTGAAGAAGTTAATCCTAGTCATTTGATAGCGCCAACAATAGAAACTTTAAAAGCTTTATTGAACCCGACTAGGACTTCTCGTCCATCATGTATCAAGTTAGCTGAAACTGAAGTAAACTATGAGTTAAAACCTGGGACCATACAGATGCTCCTAATCTTCTTAGGGAAAGAAAATTAAAACCTATATTTCCATGTTAGGGATTTTGATGAAATATGTAGTACCATCAGGATTAAGGACCTAGATGATGAAGCATTGAAACTTAGATTGTTTCCTTTTTCACTAAGAGACAAAGCCAAATCTTGGCTATATAGTTTGACTTCTGAGTGTATTGAAACATATGAACAACTTACATCTGCCTTTTTCCAGAAGTTTTTCCCCAGGAACAAAACATCATCTATCAGGAAGCAGATTTGCAATTTGCTCAACAAGAGGGAGAATCTATATATAGGTATTTGGAAAGGTTCAATGACTTATTATCACAATGTCCTTATCATGGCTTAAAAAAAGTAAGGCTAGTTCAGATCCTCTACGAGGGTTTAGATTATTCGACAACAACCATGGTTGAGTCTTTATGCACAGGTGAGTTTAAAAATAAAACTGTCGATGGTGCGATGACATTTTTGAATGAAATCGCCGAAAAAAACCCAGCAATGAAAAAATAGTAGGGAGCCCCAAAAAATAATTCTTCTACGTAGAGGAAATGTCAATAGGGTAGAAGGATCTTTTGAATCAGATGCCAAAATAGCAGCTATATCAAAAAGGTTAGAACCTTTAGAGCTGAGTCAATCTAGTTGTGTAATTGAGCCCAAATCATTTTGGGAAGGATAGACTGTTGAAAAGCACGCCCATGCTCTTTATAATAACACTATATTTGATAACCATCAGAAGTTTGACCCTTATTCAGAAACCTACAACCCTGGTTGGAGAAACCATTCTAAGCTTTCTTGGTCTAAGGGCCAGAGTCAAGGTCAGTCTAGTAATTCTAAGGTTCCCCCAGGTTTTGTCTATACTAAGAATCCTTCAGGACCAGCACAATTTCAGAACCATTCAGATAAGAAGATCATGAGTTTAAAAGAGTCTCTCACCCTTTTATCTCATAACACTACTAAGTTTCAACAACGGTTGAACAAAATTTAGAATACAATAAAAAAATGATCCATGCTAACTCTCAGGCTATTTACGATTTACGAACCCAGTTTAGCCAGTTGAATAAGTCTTTGAGAGAAAAAGGTAAGTTTCCTAGTCAGACCCAACCCAATCCTAGAGGAGTTCATGAAGTATCTTCTGGTGAGAAATCATCAAATCATGTGATTGCAATTAGAACCATTGAGAATGGTAAAGTTGTAGACAACAAGGTAACCATGCCCGATAGTGAACATATTGTAGTCCACCCTTCTAAGCCAGTAGCTGAAGAGACTGATGAAGTCTCTAAAGAGCCCGATGCAGTTCCTTATAAGCCAAATTTTGTGCCCAGTGCCCCGTTTCCACAACTGTTAGCACTAACAAAGAAGGAATCCAATTTTAACGACATATTGGAGGTTTTTAAGCAAGTCACTATCAATCTTCCATTATTAGATGCAATTAGGAAAATTCCTATTTATGCCAAGTTCCTTAAGGATATGTGTACGCGAAAGCGAAACTTAGTGTACAAAAGAAAACCTTTTTAGTTATCATGTGAGTTCAATTATCAGAACAATACGACTCCTAAGTACAAAGACCCAGGGTCCCAAACCATTTCTTGCACAAAAGGTAACTACCGTGTTGAGAAAGCATTACTTGACTTAGGTGCCAGTGTGAACTTACTTTTGTACCATGTGTACCTCCAGCTATTGGTGATTTGAAACCTACTCAGATAACACTGCAGTTAGCTGATAGGTCTGTGAAAATTTCTCATGGTATCATAGAGGATGTTCTTATTGAAGTTGATAATTTTATTTATCCAGTGGATTTTTTTGTCCTTGATACCAACTTGTCCCTGACCTAGAGAATCAGATACCTATGATATTAGGTCGCACGTTTTTAGCTACATATAATGCGATCATTAACTTTCGAAATGGTATTATGAACTTATCTTTTGGTAATATGACTATTGAGTTGAATATTTTCAATATTAGTAAGCAACCACCTGAGCTAGATGACACGTGCATTAAAGAGGTGAACATGATAGGAACATTAGTTCAGGAGTTATTACCAAACATTTTGTTAGAAGACCCATTAGAGAAATGCCTAGCCCAATTTGGGTTTGATTTTGATGATGATAGTGTGATTAATGAGGTGAATGCTTTGTTAGATTCAGCCCCTTTGATAGACACTAGTAATGGATGGAAATCTAAGTTCGAACCACTACTAGTTTCTAAGTCTACCCTAATTCGTTCTTTAGAAGAGCCTCCTAAGTTGGACCTTAAATAAATACCAGATAGCCTGAAGTATGTGTAGTTAGGCCCATCTGAGACTTTGCATGTGATTGTAGCATCCAAATTGGATAGTAACCAGGAAAGTAAGCAAGTGACCGTGCTTCAAAACAATAAGGAAGATTTAGGTTGGACCATAGTAGACATTAAGGGTGTAAGTCCTACTGTTTTGTATGCATCAGATACATTTAGAGGATTATACCAAACCGTCTAGGGCAACGTCGACTTAACCCTAACATGAAAGAAGTAGTTCGTACTGGAGGTGCTTAAGTTGTTAGATGCAGGTATCATCTACCCCATTTCAGATAGTAAGTGGGTCAGCCTTGTTCAGGTTGTTCCCAATAAATCAAGTAATACTGTAGTCCATAATGATAATATGAGTTAATCTCAACCCAGGTGACCACGGGGTGGTGTGTTTGTATTGACTATAGAAAACTGAACAAGGTCAAAAGGAAAAACCACTTTCCCCTTCCTTTGATCGACCAAATGCTTGAGAGATTAGCTGGACATAGCCATTATTGTTTGCTAGATGTTTTTTCTGGTTATAATCAGATTGTTATTGCCCCAGAAGATCAAGAGAAAACCACTTTTACATGTCCCTTTGGTACCTTTGCATATAGACGCATGCCTTTCGGGTTGTGTAACGCACCTGCTACTTTTCAACGTTGTATGATGAACATATTTTCTGACATGGTAGAACAGTTTTTAGATGTCTTTATGGATGATTTTTCAGTATTTGGGTCATCTTTTAATGAATGCTTGCATCATTTGACATTAGTATTGACTAGGTGTAAGGGAAAAAAATAGTGCTTAATTGGGAAAAATGTCATTTCATGGTTCGATCAGGAATTGTTTTAGAGCATATCGTATCTTCTAAGGGTATAGAGGTAGACAAAGCCAAAGTTGACCTTATTAAGACTTTACAGGTTCCCAAAACTGTACGAGATGTTAGGTCATTCTTAGAGCATGCGGGTTTTATTGTCGATTCATTAAGGATTTTAGCTTAATTCCTAGACCTCTTTGCAATCAGCTTGTAAAAGATGTTAATTTTGTCTTTGATGATGCTTGTTTAGAGGCTTTTGAGAAGTTGAAGACCTTACTCACTACCGCCCCCATAGTCCAGGCACCTAACTGGAACCTACCTTTTGAGATAATGTGTGATGCTTCAGATTATGCTATTGGTGTTGTGTTAGGTCAGCGAGAAAAAAAATTACTTCATGTGATTTACTATGCCAGCAAAACACTAAATGATTCCCAACTGAACTATACCACCACAGAGAAGGAACTGTTAGCCATTTTTTTCCTTAGACAACTTATATCATATCTCTTAGGTTCTAGGGTTATAGTCTTTACTGATCATGCTGCTTTGAAGTACCTTCTGTCCAAGAAGGATACTAAACCTAGATTGATTAGATGGATCCTTTTGTTACAAGAATTATCTCTAAAAATTAGAGACAAGAAGGATGCAGAAAATATAGTAGCATACCACTTGTCTAGACTTGTTGTGGATCTTCCTGATAAACAACTATTCTTTGTTTCCCAATTACCTTGGTTTGTGAATGTAGTGAATTATCTTGTTACTGGTCGAATGCCTCAACACTAGGGTAAACAAGATCGTTCTAGGTTTTTATCTAAGTTAAAGCATTTCTTTTGGGACGATCCTTATTTGTTTAAGTATTTTCCATACCAGATTATTAGGAGATGTATACCTGAGAGTGACCAGTCCAGTATTATTTCCTTTTACCATGATCATGCTTGTGGAGGTCACTTTAGTGCTAAAAAGACTTCTGCTAAGATATTACAGTGTGGATTCTACTGGCCATCATCGCTTAAAGACTCCCACAATTATTGTGTTGCTTGTGAGCGCTTACAGAAGTTAGGAACCATTTCTCGTAGAAATATGATGCCTTTGAACCCTATATTGAGGTCTTTGATGTGTGGGGCATTGATTTTAAGGGTCCTTTTCCTAATTCTATTGGTTATTTTACATCCTTGTCGTTGTAGACTATGTATCTAACTGGGTAGAGGCGGTTTCGTGTAAAACAAATGACCGCAAGGTTGTGGTCCAGTTTTTGAATGATAACATATTTACACGTTTTGGTACACCGCGAGCTATAATTAGTGATGGAGGGTCACATTTTTTGTAATCGACCGTTTAAGCTTTTGATGAAGAAATATGGTGTTACCCATAAAGTAGCTACCCCATATCACCCACAGACTAGTGGTTAAGTAGAGGTTTCCAATAGGGAGATAAAACGTATTCTAGAGAAAACAGTTAATCCTAATAGGAAAGACTGGTCATTAAGGCTTACTGATGCCTTATGGGCTTACTGTATTGCGTTTAAGACCCCCATTGGAATGTCACCTTATCGTCTAGTTTTTGGAAAGGCTTGTCACCTTCCCGTCGAGTTGGAACGTAGAGCATATTGGGTTGTAAAGCAGTTAAATTTTTCACTTGACAAGGCAGGAGCTCACAAGAAGCTCCAGCTCAATGAGTTGGAAGAGATTCAGAAAGATGCATATGATAAAGATATGGAGTATAAGAACAAAATGAAACTTGTGCATGATAGAAATATTTTAAGAAATTCATTTTCTCCAGGTCATAAAGTTCTTCTGTATGATACTCGTTTGCATCAATTCCCCGGGAAGTTACGCTCTCGGTGGACCGATCCTTTTGTTATTCGCACTTTTTTTCCTCATGGTGCTATTGAAATTGAGACTCAAGATGGTAGAAATCCTTTCAAGGTTAGCGGTTAAAGATTGAAACCATTTTTAGAGCCTTTTTCTACAGGTGATGTTGAGGAGGTCCCTTTGGAGGACCCTGTTTACTTTGATTGACCATCAAGGTTGTTTTTGTACATTAGTAGATTTTTGTAGGTTTTTATTATTCGTTTTTAGGTTTTTATTTTTTGTCTTATTCTCCGTAGAAGGATTGTTACGCTTCAACCAGGTACTATCTTTCTGACTTACCTCTTTTTATTTATCTATTGGTACTGCTCTTTATTTTGAAACAATTGAGGACACTGTTTGACTTAAGTTTTGGGGTAAGGGAGAAACGTTTTATTGCAATAATAAAATTCCAGAATTTAGAAACTTGTGAACAATTCAGGATGACACTAACCATTCTAGATAGATGAAAACTTAGCTATTTTCTATAGGAATTGATGTGCCTAGTTAAATGGTGTATTCATAAAAGGACAGACTTCAGGTGTTAGAATTAACATGATAATCGTCACCATATCTCGGAGTCTATCTCGACCATATCACCTTCTGTTATTATTTTTGCAATTTTTTTTGTTTCTCTAAATGATATGGTGCGGCACCAATTTCGAATTGTTATCGCCGCTAGAATGGAGTAGAGTGTTTGAGATTATTTAGATTATTATTTTTAATCAAAAAAAAATTCGAATATTGACATTTTGATAACAATATATGTGTGTTTTCCCTGTCTCCGTCGCCTAAGCAAGCATGGAACGCAGGATCCATGAAAACTATCATGTAAGATGCTGATAAGGACCATGCGCTTGGATTCATTTGATCCAATCATGTTATCAGTACATTTAATAATATATAGATAATTGTTTTATTTTCAATAAATCGACCGCTGAGACCCTTGTATATACCAACTGAGTTGATATTAGTATAAGGAGTAAGACCAGTGGGAGCATATCTCAATCCATTAGGATTCATTCTGGCGCTGACCTTCATAAAGATATGGGAAACACCGTTCACCTTAGTCAACATGCGCAAACTTCATCATCTTCATATCCATCTTCTAAATCTTTTCATGTGATTGAACTTTGATAGATTCTGAGTATCGTGGTTGAACGATTACCTAAGTAGAGCTTTGTTTTCTTATATATGAAATTTAGTATCCTTGAGTAAAATCTCGTGTATATCAATTGGACACATATAGGGTAATGATTCTCATAGCTGAAGAATTTAGTATGCCAACTAAATAGCTTGTTTAGTGTTTACAATCGTTCACAGGTAGCTAAAATTTGGAGTACAGGTTTTGTGGGTATACCTCTTGTAAACCCCCACGAGACAAAACCCGTCCACTAGGGACACCTAGGGGTTTAAAGGCTTATTACATATGCTAAATGTAGTCGCGATGTCTGCGAAAGTTAGTTAGGATTGTTATTTTATTCTTATATTAGATTTACTCGAGACTAGCAGATAATAAGTTTGGGGGTATTTGATAGACACATTTTTCTGTCTAAATTGTTCTCAATTATCTATATTGTTGGTACTCATTTTGTATTTATTGTGTGATTTTATGTCTTTGTAGGTATTTTTGGAAAGTAAATATTTGTGGAAAAAAAATTGGCTCAAAAAGTGTTAATAGTGCCCGAGAAAAATTAATAAAGGCACCTGAAAAATTGATAAAGGAACCCAGGGAATTGGATATAGGCACTTGTACATCGGATAAAGGCACCCTCTTCTATATTTCAAAAATCCGAAATCGGCAGGAAAGTTAGAAACGCGTAAAGTTATCTGGATTGATTTGTTGAAAGATTTAGTCGTTTTTTCTCTTCTATTTGGATTAGGATTGACCTAGTTATGCCAAACAG